>VZTN01028363.1:52635-91954 GCA_013400515.1 Erpornis zantholeuca
AACAGGCTTCTCTGTTTACTGGGTCTAATCTCATCTGGGGCCTTGAAAAGAGGTATTCCACATCTTTAGGCAATTCTCCAACCTCTTGGTTGTTATCTTTAAGCCGTGTATTTTTTCAATGAGCTGTTTTTTTTCCTTAAATTTCTAATTATGCTTGTTGTTTTTTGCTTAATACTGCTAAAAACAAATTTAAGGTGACACATTAGGCTGGTGACTACATAGCTGTGATGTACTAATGTTGGTCAAGATACTGTATTAAATATGAGACTTGCTAGCAATTTTGTTTAAGAAGTTATGCAAATCACAAATTATACGCTAAAACACAAAAGAGTGTATCTAGAAATACATTGCAAATGATGAAATATAATCTTGTATAATTTTGGGGTTATTAGCAGGTTTGCTAAGAAATTTCTCATGTGTAGTAAAACCTCTAGTATTGCATAAAATATAGAAAGTGGCTTATCTGGGTTTCTGTAAGTATTTTGTACCATGTTGTGTGTGAGACTTCTTGGAATAAAGTGATAGAAAGGTAGACTGACTTAAGATGAGTGTGTATATATTTTATTTGAAATATTTACTTTTTTTTTTTCAAAATGAGTAATCCTTAGCATTCATTTTGTTGGACATTTCTTCCCTTAAGCATGGGACTAATTGGGAGATGAGTCCAGAGACCTTTTGTGTCATTCCGAGTAGCTCATTATCCCAAGGTCTTAGAGTTGTTAATCTCTCTCTCAGCAGTATTGATTTACCAACTGCAGCAGTGCCTCTGTCTTAGATTCTGCTTTATTCTGTCATAGGACACTATCCCTCTGTACCTATCTCCACCTGTATGAGAATATGAGAGGGGTATGAGTGAAGGTAGCAAGCTTTTGTCTTTCTTTAATATTCTTTTCCTGCTTTTCCTTCCCCATGCTCCACTGGCACTTTGTTTATTGTCATCTTAGAATTATGTCATGAGGTCCTCAGGCCAAAGATGTAGCTTCAAAGTAAACATGATATAAATAATACATGATGTAATCATGAGAAAAGCGACTCTGCTAAAACACCTGAGTTAGTCATTACCTTCTATGAAAAGTCTTACAATTAAAAATTCTATATATGGTTTTGTTTCTCCCTCTCCTCTTTGCTTGTTTCTGTGAAGAGTAAAAAAATTTATGCCTGTACCAGACACTTTGATCTGTAGGAAGTAGCTGCTCATTTTTTTACCTGCTAAGCAAACCATACATTGCCTTAGTCGTCACTGTGCATAAATTGTCCAGGTAAGGTTTATTCACTCCCTAGTCTCAAATGCATTCTTTTTGAAGTCTAAACTTTAATATTAAGTACATGTGAAATCATTGTTTTTAGACTGTCTCAGTAATGTGAAGCCTTTGAATTTTTCTTTAAGAATTAATATCTATACATATTACTTTGCAGACTATAGATGTTGATACCATCTAAACATCTGAATTTTCTTTTTTAAGTTAAAATTGTATCATGCATGTGCATTGCTGGTATATTTGGGAAAGGCTGGTGTGTTTATGAGCAAGCTGTTTGAAATGCATTAAAGACCAGAAAAATATTTCATGTTGGGTTAAGGATGACTAAGTATCTGAATGCATATTTTCTAGACATGATCAAAAAGAGAAGGATTCTACTTGTAAGTGCTTGAAGAGGCTGTAGATCCGAGGGAAGGCCACCTGTTCACTCTGTGTCACTTAGAGTGCAGCTTATGCTTCTGTCTAATCTGATCAGTCAGCCCATCACTCAGGAGCAATGAAATTGACATTCTGAACTTTACAAGCAGAACTCTGAGTTCAGCAAAAGTGGATTGGTGTTCAGTAAGCTCTGAAAATGGGATGAGAGATAGGACTGAATTGGTATTTGCAAGTAAACTATTTGACAGCTAAACATTAGTGTAATTAAATACTGTTTTTTTTTCTCTTGTACTCCCAAAAGGGTTTTGTTTGAATTGGGGTTGAATTGAATTTGTTGTTGGGGGATGTGTCTGTGTTTTTTTTTAAGTCTTAGTTTGTTTGGTTCATTATTTCAGTTTTTTGTTTGTGCATGCCTTTTTTTTTGTTTGCTTTATTTCTTTGTCTTCATCAAGCTGTTTTCAAAGTGATCTACATTGGCTGGTCACCCCACTGTCTTGGCTCTGCATTTACAGTGTAGCTGTAGATCTATTTCATTGTTGTTGTAAGCAAAACTTGTAGGAACAGATGGACTTCCCATTGCTCTCTGAATGCCAACAAGTAAAGCCCTGGTAGGCCCTGAAGAGGAATCACAGGCTTGTCAAGGTTGGAAAGGACCTCCAAGAAACATTGTACAGCTGAGAGATTCAAATGAAAGTGCTTTGATCTGTGCTTGCAGTCCCAAGAACAGGGCTGGCCCATGCTTCTGTTAATTTTGAACTCTCATGACTGCTGAGTGTGGAGGTGCCTCTTTGGGAAGAGAGAACTTGCATAAAATGTTGACCTACATCTTGGAAGATACTTTACTAAAAACAAAGGGCTGATGCACTCTGCTGCTGCTGTAGGCAAATGTTCAAGTAATGTACACATTATTCATAAGCATGGAACAGCAGTGTTGTATTGTAGCAAAAGAAGAAACTCAATGTATATAGGAACTGGAGTCTTTATGAAGGCTCAAAGAAATCTGGTTTTTGTTCAGTACTGCTGATGTCCAGTGGTAGGTTTTGGGTCCTGCTGCCCAGGAAAAGTTGGACTGACTGAGAGGAATTGAGAAGAGGAGGGAAATGGCTCTTTGTCTAGAAAGCGTGACCAGTTTCATAGTGAGATATGAGGAGTGAAGATTTGTAAGAGATGTCCTAAAATACCAAGAGTGAAGTACAGAGTAGAAGGGAATAAAATGTTCTTCATGCTCAAGGTGAAGTGGGTGAAAAGTAGTAGATTCAAATTTCAGTTAGGAAAGTAAAAGGAGAACATACTTTTCCATTGTAAGGATGGATGTTGTGGAATAAACAGACTAGGGAGTGAAATAAACCTGTGCCTTGTCTGTGGAGATGTGAAATTACCCATACAGGAGATTCTTCAAAATAGTTCAGACTCGTAACTGCCAGGAAGATTTTGGATTAATTGACAGTACTTTGGTCCAGAAAGGTAGAGTGGATGAATAAACTCTTACATTCCCAGGTTGTTTTTCCACCCCAGTTGTGTGTAATTCTGTGAGGCTGCATGTAGGTGCCAGGACCTGAATTCAGCACAATCGAATGATCCCATTCAAATGTCAGAATGTGTTCACAGAGGTGTGACAATGTCCACATGAATAATAAAGCCTTACTGATTTGGAAGGGTGAGCTTAGATTAATCCAAGTTTGGAGGGACCTCAGGAGGTCATCTGATCCAACCTTCCCCTCAAAATTAAATTCAGGTGAATTTTTGCAAGGCTTTGTCTAAAGTTAGGTCTAGGAAAAACCTCTGAGATAGAGATTCCTCAGTGTCTCTTGCTAATCAATACTTGACTGGTCTAATTTTTGATGGTCAGATGTCTTCTTTATGCCAAGTTTGGAAACCACTTGCTTTGTTTTATGAAAAGTGCCTCTTGTCTCCCCAGTGTGAACCTCAGAAAGGAGCTTGGGCCTTTTGCCTTTGTAATCTTCTCTTCTGCACTGAAAGAGAGCAGACAAGGCCTGGAAGCCAAAAAGATACTAAAGAGCTCTGTGCCTATGATCTGTTGGAAAGGTGAGATGTGGGGGACACCTTCATCAAAGGGGGTGCAGCCTCTTATCCAGTTGAGTTCTGAACATGATAGAGCAGATTCTTGGGATGACTGACAGCCATCCAGTGGTTCTGGTGATAGGGCTGCCATTAGGAGATAATGTGTTGTAAGCATGCACAGGGTGAAGTACTAGAGGCTTTTGTTTGTTTGCATGCTTTCTATACTCTTTCTGTGCACAGTCTATACATTCTCCTCATCTGTCCCTCCCCTACCTGTTTTGAAGACATGGTAAATATGACACTGCTGCTGTGAAAGCATTTGATAAGAGTCTTTTTTTTTNATGCTCTTCTCAGCCATCTCATAGAATAATCTTTTTCCCTGTCACCTGCTGTGACAGTTCATGTTTCATTCTTTCAGTTCTTCTTGCTTGTTCAGACAGTATCTTCTGTATGGCAGAAAGAAATGTGTACAATAGTGAGTGGTTTTTCACATGAAGTGTGTGATATTCCTGTGGATTCAATCCAAAGCATTGATTACCTTAGATTGGTTTATGACTCTTTGGAAATGAATTATAATTTGTGCATTATCAGTTTTTGTCTTGGGTATGAAAAACTGATTTTTTTAACTTGATTTGTTTCTTTAGATTTGTGTATTCATAAAATGTATGTGGAGCACTGGGTAAAGTTCACATTCAGTTTGGTTTGTATTGCTGGATATCTGCCTAGTATGTGTAAGAGTTGTCTGGTTGAAGTTCAAACTGTTTAAAACAGAGGAATATATTGGTAGACTGAATAAAATGCTTCAGAGCTCATATCTGTATCTCTTGAATTTATATGCTTTTGATTTCTCAGATTGTAGCTAGGAAATGCTATTGAATTCCAAATTTTATCAGATGTGTCAAGGAAATATGGCTAATTTTAGTCTAGCTGGGCAACGAACTGCTCCTTTTTTATGTGTATTCTATAATTTATACATGCAGTTTTCACCTTAAGAGGATTTCCTTTGTTCAAGACTATATGTCTGTCAGGGAATATCCAGTGGGGCAGAATGCTTGTCATGTACTGCACTGCTGTAATGATAATTGCTCTCCTGTTTTGCCACTTCCTTGCTGTAGAGGGGAATGGTCACTCCAGCACAGCAGGTGTGTGTGAGAGGTCCTCTCCTTTGCTCACAAGTAACTTGAATTGGCATCATGTTATTTTTCCATTCTGATAATAAAAAATGAAATGTAGGAGATATTTTGTGTTCAAGGGGTCTCTCTCTGCTGCAGCTGTGACCAGCACTGGGAATCCTCTGGACATACTACCACTTGTCAGAGTAGGTAATGCCATAGATCTTATATGGATCCTTACTCCTGTGTGCCAGGGTGAACTAATGCCTGGTTAGGGGACACTGGGCACTTAACTTCCAAGATTGGAAGTAATTGAATAATCTGTGTGACTTGCTTTAAGTATTTTTAAGTGCAGGGTTGATATACAAAGAGTTGGATGTCCACTGCTGTTATAGGGTCAGCTCTGGTGTTGGACTAACAGTGACTCCATCTTCTGAGTATTTGTTCAGTGCTGGGGAGACTCCTATTGCTTATTGATCTGGGTACAATTGGAGCACAAAGGTATACTATATCTTCAGTTACTTTGGAAATAGCTGAAGAGTTTTGTTTCCAAAAGAAATGGACATTTAAAGCTCTCCCTTTAGTCCTCCACAGCTAGGTGGGGATGCCAAGAGGGTGTAGAGCTTTGGGCTTTCCAGTTTCATTGTGAAGTCTAAAGGGTTCGAGGACGGCCAGAAATTTTTTCTTCTAGTGCATGAGTCTTTCTGGATGGATATCCTTATTATTTGCCATTGCATATTTGACTTGCTCAGTTCAGTGTGCTTGTGACATGCAAAATAGATGAGAACTTCAGATTACACAAGGACCTCTCTTGTGGGGTACAGGGCTTTTTCTTTTAAAAAGAAAAAGCTATTTTTTTTGTCCTATTTTTTTGCAGTTGAGTCTTAGTCTAGTTTGTTTAAATTGTTAGCTAAGGTAGGTCACAAAGGACTACACGTACCAGATTTCATTGTGGTGTGAAGTTTTTTGTTTGTATTTTGTTTTATTTTAAAGTCCCAACAAGAATTGGTAGAGGTACTGAAGCAGTTTTACTCTGTTAGCAAGTTTTAGGTGGAGTGTCACTGCTGGACAATTTTCCAGCTGCTGAGTCTTTGTGTTGCTCCATTTTTGCTGCTGTTGCAAGACCCCTCTGCCAACACTGCTGCTGCAGACTGGAGATGAACAATTTAATGTTGTTCATCCCTCCAGATGGCTGCCAGGGAACAGAGGGCTGAACTGAAAACTCTGTGATACCTCTAAATTAGGATGGTGATAGAAAGTTACAAGAGATTGTGTTAATTTTTTATCCATTCTGACACTGACCTACTGTGTAACACTGGTCAACTAGATTTGATTGAGAATCTAATTTTGTGCTCAGTTAAAAACATGATTGTATTTGAAGTGAAACCAGTCCTGGCCTCAAATGTCAAGTCAAAGAAATCCTCTCCTTTTGTTTGTGCTAGGTAATCCTGCTCCCTGTCCTGAATCTTGCTCACTTAGAGTTTCAATTCATCTTGTTCCCATTTTTCAGCTGCTGATTCTTAGTTCAGTGGTGTAGAAATGGTTAACTGTAATGGTAAGTAGAGTTGGGAAATAAGCTATTTGTAGTTTTCTATGCCTTGCTAATTGTTCATGTGATAGGGCTTACATAAGGGCTGCATTACAGTCGAATTTGATGACAGAGTTCTGTATTTCTGTGTAAACAGAAGTCAAGTGATAAGGCATGGGCAGTCAAAGTCTATAGTTGAAACCAGGGAGAAAACAAACTTTCCTGGGAGAATCTTAAGGTCATACTATCTGCTTAGCTATCATGTTTATTAAAAACACCCCCAAACAATAACAAAAAAAAACCCCAAAACACCCAACCCTGAGAGTATTTTATTTTAGAATATTTTTGAAAAGCTGAAGGAGCCTTCTTTGCTTTCTTCAGATTCAGTGGTGAAATCACTTAAATCATCCAATTAACAGTTTGGATAGTGTGATGTAGCAAAATACTAAAATTTTAAACAGCACCGAGTTTTCTCTCTTTGACACAGAAATTGTAAAAGCAGACTGTCTTAGAAAAAAATATAAGTACCTGTTCTGGATAAATCTGGAAATTCCAGGGAAAACATATTGATCTACTGATACCCTTTTAAGATTTTTTTAAATACTTGCTGACAGTTTCTGTAGAACACCAGTTAGCCTAACAAGTTCTGCCTATATATTCAATTTTTCTTTCTAAATATCTGATACCCTAGCATATGCTGGAGTAAATGGCCTCGTACCTCTTTTCCCCATCCCTCTAATGTTGTCCGTAGTGCTAAGAAAAGTTATTTTAAGTGGTAACAAGATTGGCTAAAATGTTAGAGCTTTGCTACTGTGGAATGATGTTTTTTCTTTTTTCTTTTATTTTTGAGTTTGCTGTTAAAGCAGGGGTAATTAAGTGGTTGAAGCTGAGTGCAGCCTCATGGAGTGGAAGTCAGAGGTGTGGGAGGCAGCTGCCTGATTCACAGCAGTTGGCAATGCAGAGTTTGTAGCTTGTGCTCATATCCAGTCTTCTGGCTTCATGGTGCTGGTGAGGAAAACTGTCTGAAACAGCTGTAAAGTTATGGATTATTATAGAGATATATCTGTCTGTATCTTTTAATAAACGTGTGACCCATTATGAAAGCTTTATATAAGCCTTTATATACCCTCCCTGGCCTTGAGGCACAACTCATAGTTTTCCATTACCTAGTGAAGTTCCTTCTTAGCTCCTGTAAAACCTTGTGTGCACTTTACAAAAACCCTTCATGCACTGTCCTCTTAGGTCTCCTTTAAGCCAAAGGAGCTCTTCTCTTGTCTGATGTCAAGTGCTCAGAGGAATGAGATGCTTGGTCACAAATTTTGTGGCAGGGTCTGTAACTGTCTCAGTTGGTTTACAGATCAGGACTACAGCAGAACAGTTACAAGAAACTTAAATTTGTAAGGCAATTTGAAACAGGTAATATGTGAATACTTAATTAGAGGGAATCTGTGCTAACTCCACTGTATGAGGGACTAGGAGCTCTGATGCAGACAAATCACAAGTGATTTGCATTGATGATTTCTGAGAGCAGTTAGGAAATGCCTGATTTAGAAGTATTAGTTGCCAAGAAGAGCTGATTTAATTGAGTCAAGGAAAAAAATGGGTTTTGACCTTGAAGAAGCTTGTCAGGACAAACTTTACCTTATGTCCCCAAGGAGCTGTGGCCAAGCATTCAGCAGACAGAAATGATCCCAGAAAATGATCCCAGGATCAGGTGTTGCTGCTATGTGTGCACTGGAGCTCAGGGAGACTGGCAGGGCAGTGCCCAGGCCGGCAGCTGCACAGAGCAGAGAACTGTTCCAGAAATGGAGTCAGAGCCTCCCAGGCCTGTGATGCAAAATGGAGATAGTTGCTTTTAATTTGTGTGTGCTACCCTGCTGCATGATTTTTTTTTTTGTTTTTTTTTTTGGTTGTTTTGTTTGTTTTTGTGAAGTGACTTTGCATTAATAGTTGGATTTCTGTTTGGATTTGTAATCTTATCAGGGAACCTGAGCCCTAATGAAAAATTAAGCCTACAGCTAGGACATGAAGCAGAAATGCTTAGCCTTGCTGTTAGGCCAGCAAAAATAATGATTGTCTAAAGTAGCAAGGAAGTCATTAGTACTTCATAGACTTTATTCAGAGAGTATGCCACAAGGCCCATGCAGCTGTCAGTTTACATTGTGGTGCATTACAGGAGTGCACTTGTTTCACAGATGTGCTCTGTCCTGCAGCTAAAATTTTGGTGAAATGTACCAGTATTAATACCAGTGGTAATTCCGAGCTGTAAGCTTGCTAATGCAGCGAGGTCTGCATGCCAGTAGCAATTAAACAGGAGAATGACTGTATTTCCACACTGAATTTGTTTAGCTGAGCCAACAAGGAGCTCCTTACCTGCCTTAGAGTGGAAGCTAAACTGTTAGAAAATCATGCAGCCTAGTCTGTTTTATACATTATCAAAAGTGAAAAATAGGAAATCAGCCCATGCTTTCCTGATGAGGTAGAAAAGCATTTTCTTTCTGTTAGATTAAAATGTCCAGTGATATAGTGGGTATCATAGTCAGTATTTGTATAGTGTCATATAAGCCCTTCTGGACTCTAAGAAAGGCTGAGCATATGAAATGGCAGCAGCTCAGCCCTTAGTGCAAATGTTCCTGCAGTGGAGAGCTCTCTTTTCTTCTAGCTTTGGGATGTGAATTTTTGTGTGGGAACTGGCTTTCTTGTGAGGTTCCAGATTCCAGTGGATTTCTTGCACAGATGATGTTGAATGAGGCCCTGATATAGCAGTACCAACTCCAAATTTACTTTGCTAGTCAACTGTGATAAATCCAATTTTTTTGACTTTTTGTGTTACTTAAGCTCCAATTATTTCAGCTTTCCACTGGTGTTCCACAGAAATGCTAAATAATCTTGCTAACCATTTTTTCCTGTCCCCTCTCTACCATGTCTGAAAGTCAGCCTGCATTTAGCCAAATAAAAGATTATGGCCTGTAGATAACCCAAGTTTTGCACCTGGTTGAAACTTCATGGAGACTGTTGTGTAGAATCAGTACTGAGAGACTGGCAAACTTCTCAACTTAAGTAGGGATTGAAAAGTGGAGAAGGGTGGGGGAGAGTTTGGGGACTGTCAGTTTATATTTGCCTGACACGCTCTCAGAAAAAGAGCATCATGTACTGAGCAATCCATTTGGAGCATGGCTCAGTGTGGGGAAAATGCTACCTACTGAATTTTTAGCATAGTTTCCTGAATGGTCCTGACTTTAAATAAATTTTTAAAAGCTTTATTTTTAAGCCAAGAAAGAGCAGCAAGGCGGTCAGGTTTAGAATGCAGCTGAATACAGTGTTGTCGCATAGGAACGGAAGGATGGAAAAATTCTCTTTGATGATGTTGCTGCTGATGTGGATGATTTTGCAGCCTTGCAAATAGAATGAATAGACATGAAGAAAGGAATTAAATTTGTGGATTGACAGACATAAAACAATGTGTAGCTGAACCAGAGGGGATGAAGAAAGTGGATAACATTGTTGCTTTCTGCTTTGCAAGTTTGAAAACAGACAGTACTAAGCAAAGCAAGTGGGTTATTTTTCTGTACTCCAGAGTTAGGATTTACCAGCTCAGAGCTTTCAGTCACTACTTGAACAGTCCACCTTCTGTTTTGAAACAGAGCAACTTCTGTTCATTAGAAACAGTCAACAATAAATATGAAGAAATTTTTTGCAGTTTGCTTTGGAACTTGGTGTATTGAGTGTTATGGATACAACGTGTTGTGGGTTTTTTTTGTTTTTTTTGTTTTTTTTGGAAGGAGTGGCAAAAAAGTCATACAGTAGCTTTTGTTCCAGGAATGTTGCTTGGAAAGTTAAAAGGGTGAAGGCACTATTCAGAGCAGATTACTGAAACACTTTTTTTAGCTGTCTTGTCCCATTCTGAAGTCTAGAATTATTTTTGTAGTGTTAGCTAAGCAGTCATTTCAGTAATGATTAATGAAAACTTGTAATTTTTTTTTAACTGACATGACCCTCCTGTTCTTTTGTTTTATTATTTAACTGTAATTACTTATGAAGTGACTTGTAGCTTTACCTCTATGTTGGGAGCTTGTTTTGTGTTGAAATGTAATTGTTGGACTTGTGGCTCAAAGATGGAAAGCAACCAGCTGCCCTAAACTTGAGAATATAAAACTGGGAAAACAATGTTTCTGTATGGAGAGGAAAGAAAAGAAAACAATTTTCAGAGCTAGAGTAATCTTGGCATGAACACATAGTGATTTCTGTACTTTAGCTATAAGAGCTGGGAGCATAAGTGAATATGTGTGGGTGCTTAAAAAGGAAAGGGAAATCTGGGTAAGAGAGACAATAATTAAGAGTTCTTCTTTGCTACAGATATAGCAAACACTTGTAACTTTGTTTAAAAATATGTGAGTACCTATTTTTAAAAATTAGGCTGTTTGAAAGTAGTAGTGAGCTAGAACAGACATACACTGAAGAGGAAGAAACTGAATGAAGCCTAATGTTGGCATGACTTGACAGTTTTTTGGTCATTTGGATAATTGTCATGGTTTGATGGTGGTTAAAGGCCAAGCACTACAAAAAACCCCAGTTTTTTGCACTGTTCAAGAAATTATTTTTCTGTAGTGAAGAAACATTTGTTTACTTATTTCTCAATATATTTGTGGTACTAATCATTGCCTTTAAGAAATCCAGGATAAGGTGTAATGTGAGGAAGTTCCCAAATGCATGTACTTATTCTTAAAATATTTCACTTAATTGCATTAAATACTTGTGTTTTAAAGTTATTCATTTGACTTTGCAGATAAATCTTTTTGTATGGGAGGATGAGCAAAAATAATGTTATTTCTCTGCAAGAAGGAGTTTTCAACTTTTGAACCAGAAATCCACTGTCATTTCTGTGCCTTTATGTGGGCATTATTGGGTCATTTGTTGATATAATGATGCTGCTGGCAATGTTTTTGAAACCAGCTGTCTCACAAAATGGTGCTTTTAGTGAAGATTGACTCTGGTAGTTAAACAGTAGTTATAATAAAAATAGTTAACACCAACCACATTTTTGTTGATTGATGTGCTTCTTACATGTTTAGTGTATTTGGGTGTGCTGGGCTAATTGGTCACTGGTATACAAGAGGTACCTGAATGATCTCAAAATCCCTGAACTCTAAATGTGACTGAATCTAGGTTTGGAGGTACTCAGTGGTTTTGTGATTTGGTGTTGTTTGGTGATGTTGAGGATGTTTGTTGTTGGATTTTTTTTGCCTTGTTTAGGTTTTTGTTTGTTTTGTTTTTAATTCTTTCTCTTTTTCCCCCCTGGACCTAAATAAATGTTATTCTGTAGCTTGGTAAAGCAGCAGTGGCTACAGTGGTTTGGGTGTTAGCCTATACTCACCACATTATTTTTCACAGTACATTACTTTGTCAGCTGAATTCTGACACTAAAATTTCTGGAAGCAAAGTATCTCTGAGATACTGGCAGCACTTGTTATCCTGGCTCAGGGATACTAAGCTGCTGGGCTGTGCACTCTTCAAAAATACTTCCTTAATTTTTTTTTTTTTTTCCATCTGAAGTTACTTATACTAGTATTTGTTTTGCACATGTAAGCTCTGTTAAGCATTTGGTCATACAGCAGAAAGTTGCTACAGGAAGTGTATTCCTTTTCCTGATGCTGCCCTTGTTACATAATTAGTACCAGGCTCTGGTAAGCTTTACCAGCAGAGTGACTCAGCCACTCCTTACAGCTGCACGCCCCAGAGCAGGAATGATGAAGGCTGCTGAGTTTCAAGCTAAAGCTATATTTTAGAGGAAAAAAACCTCCATAATTTGCAAAAGAAATACAGGTTGTCATTCTCTTTCTTTTGTATGTAGAGTTGCTTTCTTCGTGAATCCTTATCCTCAGAAGGATATACTTGCTGCCTTAATTGGCCTCTTTGTATCCACGAGAGCCATAGTTGTAGACACTGGTCTGGGGATACACCAAAAGACCTTTGTTTTCCTTTTTCTCTTGAGTTTGTGTTGTAATCATCAGGTACTATTGCCATAAATTTTTCATAATAGTAATCTATAGTAATCTTCATTATTGTTAGTGCTAGTGATTGATGTGAAACACCACCAGTGAAATGAAGATGGTGTTTTATACTTCTGTGCATGAGCTTAAGAGTCATAAAAGGTAAAACATATTTTTCAATAGAAACCTTTAACTTACAAGAATCAAGTGGAGTCATTTTAAGAGGGACAGATTTAATATGCAGTTCAAGGCAGTTCTGTTCTTAATTTGCTTTGTGGATATTTGACTTGGTATATAAATACATGAGGAGCACAGCCATTAGATTGCAGACTGGTTGAACCCTCTGGTAAACTACAGTTTTAGTGACATGGAGCAGCCATCCAAACCCACAGCCACAGATGGTTCCCATACCTGGTGGTAAATTGTTTGGTTACAGTTTGCTTTGGTTGTGTATTTCTTGTGTTGTTTCAAAAGACATTTCTTTGATTTCTGACTGGCCTTTTGGAAATGTTAGATTCCCAGACCACCTGGGGGAGAAACCTGTTCATGTCTGAACCAAGTATTTGGGATGTCTCTGCTGTTCTGCCAACAGTGGGGTGGTGTCCACAAGTGCAGTATAAGCAGACAAAAAGCTGAAAGTGTACATAGAGCTTTCTAAGACTGGAAGCTACCTCTCAAATAAGAACTGAAATGAGATAGCACCTTCTGGAGTTCCTTTTTTTTGTTTTTTTCTTCCTTATTTTAGAGGTGATACAGATTCTGAGGGATTATATTTTCAGAGTTAGTCCTTAAAGGAGAGGTAGCTAGTGAGTGACCTGATTATTTCAGTGTATGACCACATGTTCCATACAGTGTGCTGTCCAGACCTTGAGCTAATGCTGATCACACTAGTAGTACAGGTGAGCACTGTGTTTTGTTGTGCAGCAGAAATACTTTTTTTTGCTTCTTACTCAAAAATGCCTTGTTCATGTGCCCTCATGGGGAGAGGCAGTTGTTTCAGGCTGATCAGCTACATGGAGATCTCGTGACTGTAGTCCCTTTCAGCACTAGAGTGCATTTGACCCTTTCAGCACCAAAGTGTGTTTGATCCCTGATTGCTGTGGCTGAGGTCTCTATTCTGTCACTTCATTGCACGATACAGGTGTGCCTGCATTCCTATGTGGTATGAAATTAATTTAGAGTTTTAACCTTTAGGAAGGTCTAAATTTGTTTCATTTCTTGCTTAAACCATAAATACTTCAAGTCTTAGTTCTTAAGTTATACTTTGCTGCATTTGCTTAGATCTCATTTTAGCTAAGATACTGTGTTGCTATCTCTCCTCTACCTTTCTGTGCGGGGTGGTACATATAACAATAGATGTTAAGAAAACCACGGCAAGTAGCACAGCAGAACAATTAAAAAAAAAAATCTCTTTGCCTTTGGAAAAGGCACTTCTGTTTAGTTCTACTCAAACTGCACTTGGATTTGGAGGTGTGCCAGTCCTGTGCTTGGCCGGCATGTGGAAGCTTATGGTAGTGCTGCTTTTCCATCAGACATGACCTTGTCTTGAACTAGAAATAATCAAGGCCAGTACAAATCCTGCAATACAGTTCTCCTTTCTCTCTTTCCCAAAAGTCAATTGTTTCTCAACAGTTGTGGGGTTTTTTTTCTCACTAGAGAGTAAATTAGCCCATAAGAAACCACATGAAGAAGGTTTACGTGAACACATTCATTCATGTTATCAAGAAAGATGTCGGAGAGCTTCTAGATCTGCTGGAGGATCTGCTAGCCCTCCTGTGGGGGTGGTGTGACAAAGGAAGCATGTGGAGCAGTAGGAATTATGTGAGAGTAGGCCTGGGTGTTTCCCCTCTGCCTTTTCTTAGCAAAAGCGCGGGGCTGTGCCTGCCAGTGTGAGGATGCCATCTGTGCTGCACAGCCTGCTAGGCTGTTACAGAATTGCACAAGAATTAATCTGAAATCACACTGCTGAACTGTGTCCTGGCCGTGGCGGCTGCCTGGAGATAGAGCTATTGTACAGCTCTTCAGGAAGCAAGGGAGAGCAGCAGCCTCTGGAACTGCCTCAGCCTGGCACTGCCAATGTCATCTCCAGCATGAACAGCTAATGGGTATGTGAGTTGACCAGACCCAGGCTACTGAAAAGGGTAATTGTTTCATGAAATTAAATTTGTGTGTCAAAATAAAAAAAAATTGCTGAAGAGGTAGAGTTTGAGCATGCAGGAGAACTGGACAAATTGAATTATAGCAGGGTTATATTTTCCTCAATTTAATTTTATTCCAGTTTTCCATTTGTTGCTTTCTCATTAAATGCAAACTGGAAGTGACAGTCTGCAGCACCGGAACAAAATATTCTTGGTGTATATTTTTGAATAGAATGCCCATTTGGTAAGTTACTGTCTGATTTTGCTGGATGCTTTAAGTTAAGGTTTAATGGTCATATTTAATGGCTGCACACGGTTTGGAGGGATGCTAATACCTTTTTATCAGTATCTTAATAGGACTTTGGAGTAAAATCTGGAGCATGTAGATCCTGCTTAAGCTTTTGCCACAGTCCTTACTGAGTAACACCTGTACTCTGCCTATCTTCTGTGGGCTCTGGGCACACACACCTGCTGGCAGCACTGGGCTCAGTGTAGACTGTGGCAGCTTTAGAGAAACCCTGGTGGGAGCAGTGCCCAGATGTTACGTAAGAGCGATTGAGTTCCAGTTGCAGCAAGCAGTGCTCCTTGCCCTGGCTGGTGTGTGCCTGGGCCCCTGGCAAGGCAGGCAGGTTCCTGGGGTGGGAGCTGACCCATGGCAGGGGGAAAGACCTGGAGGTGTGCTGGATGGCCAATACTGGGTGGCCAATAGCCACAGCTCAGCTGCTGAGCCGTGTCTCGTGTGGTCACTGTAATTTGTATGTCTGTAATTGTGTGTCCCTTTGTCCATCTTGAGGCAGTACATGTAATGCCAGTGGCTGATACCAGTAGTACAGTTATGCCATCAGTGCTGCCACTGTAGAGGAGCTGGCTATAGGTGATGGTTGCTGGTACAAGCATAAAGATTTGTTCCTGCACCCTTTCTGCTGTGTTAACAGGAGATAAATCGGGAATTTGTCATATGCCAGACCTTTTTGTATCCTTGAAGCTCACTGAGAGGCAAAGTTCAGATGAATGCATTCAGCCATTATAGTTGTGGTCTCATTTGAAAGTGTTGTTAATCACAGAGCAAGATTCCAGTGTGTGCAAGCAAAAATACTAAAAAGTTTATGCAAGACTATGTATCAGGTGTCTGAGATGAAACCTGCTTAGCTTTCTTTACTCCCTGCTTGCTCTGAAAGGAGTTTAATGGGAGTGGTTTGATGAGTGTAAATTTAATGGAATAGTAAGGTGAGGGAATTCTGATGCTGAAGTAAGATTAGGAAGTTGTTTTCTTCTAGTGTTGGGCAGTTTTTATCTGTTTCCCAGTTAATTTTGCCTGTTATGCTTCACTAAGTATTTTATTAGGTGCATCTGGATTTAATATTTCATATACTCACATGTGAAACTTAATTGTGTGAAATTTAATAGGCTTAGTATAGTAAGAGAAGTATTGCAGAGCCTTGGGTTTACAGGTTAACTTGTTTCCTGCTCAGCACAGCACGTGGTTTGAATTTACGCTTTTCTGAGCAAGGCGAAAACAGCCCTTTCTCCATGGGGTTTTTTTAATGAAAAAGAACTTTAAGTAGGACTTCAGAGTAATCTTTTCTTTCCAACACACAGCTTCTTGGTAGTCATTGCAGTCTGAAAGATTAACCTTTGCTTAGTTTTTTTGCTTTTCTTTCTGTAAAACATCAATAATTTGATTCTTTGCCCTTTTTACATCAGTCTTGGAAGTTCTTGTGTGCTTATTGCTGTTCTGTAGAGGTGCTGAGAAAGGGATGTAGTAAACACTTTGATTATTACCCTTTGTTAGGGTTTATAGTTCTTCTCATAGAGATGCAAATTTAAAAAAATCACTGCTCTTGTTTAGTGTATTAAATGAGATTAAGGGTTGCGTGATCATAGATGGTTGGAGATTGCTAGGGTGGAATTAAATAATGGAGGGGTTCTTAAATAAACAGGCCCAGAGGTAAAACTGTTCAGTAGCTGAAAAGGGATGTGTGTGTATGTAGATACATATCCTTATACATCCATGTAGTCATTTATATAAATAATATGTATTTAGAGCAGTAGGACAATTTTTCATCCCTAGAAGTTAGCTTAGGGTGCTTTTCAAAGAGATATTATATTATCTAGTTTAAACAGGAATAAATTCTGTAAAGTCTGATATCTTGCATAACAGAGGGTATTGACCTGATGATGATTGTAGTCCCTGAACTGTATTATCTGAGCCTGTTGTAGCTGACAGTACTTTTAGCAGACACATTGTGCCCCTGTTCTACTGAGGGATTAGTTCCAGGACAATACAGTGCATTACTGTGCAACCGCTGGCTGGTTTAGTACTCCCTAATTTGACAACTTGTCCCAGTGTGCTGAGGCAGGAGAGATTTAGGGATTAAAATTCATGTGTGTGGCCTGGAGGTGCTGCAAAGTACACGTAAACAAGAATTGGGTGTGTTCATGCTTTGGAGAGGAGGAGAGAGAAGGATGTAAAGCAAAATGTTGTTTGGGAAGTTTCCACATCTAAGGAGATGTGATTGGAAATAGGTAGAAAACACCTGATTGTCTGTAATTAAGACAGTAGCCTGAAAAACAGGTGAGGTGGGGCCATGGAGAAGACAAAATGGATGAAGTCAAATTGGTCCTGGAGAAAAATCTCAGTGGCAGACTGCCAGACCACGGAGTGGGCAAGGAGAGATGACCAGAATGAACTCTTTTCACATTTCTAAAGTGTGGGCGCTGCCTGCTTTGCTGACAGAAGTGACCACATTAAGATGTGAGAGTGGAAAATGTTTGGCTGTAAGCAGAAAGGAAAAAATCACTTTCCCAATTCATGTGTGGGATGGAGGAGGAGGAAATGTTCCTATAGGCAGTGCTGGAGCAGAATCTGATTTGCATGAGGACTTCTATTTGCTGATCGCACATTCAGGGCAAGTAGTAAGTCTGAGAGTCTTGAGGTTCTGGTAATCCACTCACACAGTTTGTAAGTGGCCAGAAATCAGGCTGAAGGGGAGGCATCTCTTGCTTGCTCATTGAGGACATCACATTAGCTTCGTGGTAAACTTACCATGAGAGCTGTATAGATTTCAGAGTGTGAATTATCCCTTGAGGAGACCTCGGGTTGGGTGCTGAAGGTTTCTTTTGAGGGAAGATGTCATTCAAACCTGATGCAGTTGTGATCTGTCTCTGCTACCTCTCAACTCCATAGCAGAGTGGGACATTGTTTAAGACCAATGGCAGAATGAGAAGGGAGTCTATCTTTGGCATGAAGCGTTCGTGTTGTGATGAGCCTTGTTTTGTTTTTCCTTTGTGCTGCATAAGTGCTGGTGAAATGCTGCTTTTTCTCCTAGCACTGACTTCAGGTGTAGTGGTAGGGTAAGGGAGGAAGGACACCACTGCTGATCTCTGGATGGTGTTACAACCCAGGGGAAGTGACTGAGCTGGTAACAAGCTGCTAGCAGTGACACAGGTGCCCTTCAGCTCAGCTGGTCTCTGGCACGGTGGCTTGCTGCGAGCTGGTTATGCTGGGCTGATATGTACAGGCTTGCTGTGGTGCAGCACAGCTCTGGGAGGTGCTGCCTGGCTGCAAGGCAGGACCTGGCTGGGAGGATTCTCATGGGAAGTCTCTGCTGGGCCACAGCGAAACTGCTCACTTTACAGTCCTGTCATCACTGTAATAGTTATCATGCAAATCATTCATATTTTAGGCATGCTGTTCCTTTTCATGGTCACTCAGCCTTTATTTAGTAGTAGAAAGGAAAAATGTATTTGGCACCTGTCATAATTGCATCAGTTCATAAGTGTAGAAAATTGATTTTTTTTTTAAAGCATAAATAAAAATGTATGAAGTAAAACTTTTTTAAAGCTGTCAACTTCATTCTGCAAGTCGATGCTAAAAGCCTTTCAGAACTGGGGGGAAGTTGGATTTTTGGGATGCACAAAAGCTTACTTGATGTTGAAAATGTGTTTTCCATCTAGATTTCTAGAAAAGATCTTCCTAGGCCTTTTTGCCTGGAAGACAATAAGACATACCTCCGGAGCTTTACAGGCCCCCAGAGTTCATTCTTGTAAGGACAATTGATGGCCTTTGTAATGTGTGCACTGGATTAGTGAAAGAATAAGAGTGCTTAGTCTGAAAAAGAAGTTTGCCCTCTGACTGACTTCACAGCAGTGAAATAAGGCAGCAGAATAACCTACTGAGTAGGCATTTTCTAAATATTGTTTTAGACAGCATGCTACAGCGTTTTATTTGCCCAGCTTTCCTGTTGCGTAGAATGCTTTTAGAAAAAGCATATGATTAATTTTTCTTTGAAGACTTTCTCTACCCAGAAATAAAAGCTATTTTATTAACAAAATTTCCTTAATTTAGAAGGAAGTAAATGTATTACAAGCTTCTGTACATATTCATCAGATTCTGTGTTTTGTCGACACAGGTACAAGTGGATCAAGTCTCTTGTTATTGAAGGAGTTATGTAAATCCTGTATTACTTTTAGCATTCTTACTTCATTTAAAGAAAAAAAACCCTTATGATGTTATTAGAGAGAAAATGTGACCTATATTACACACTTCATGTCCTTAAATGCAAATAATAGTTGTAGAATATTTATGCCTATTTTACACATCATATAATCTTTTCTTTAATGATATTTTTCAAAGGTTTACTTACCTTACACTAGAGGGTATGCTGACAAGGGTGGTACCTCCTGATCATTAATGGACTTTGGATACTGGAATTAGTGTGCAGAAAACTTTACAGATAGATTAAGGTTAATCTCTAGTGTCACACAGTGGGATATAATGAAATCCTTAGAATGAAAAATACTCCTGACAGCAATGCACATCCCTGGATGAAAAGCTGAGAATCTGCAATAAGAAGTAGATACATCATGCTCTGTGAGAATTTTTTTTTTGTACTTTTTTTAAGCAGGATATTTCTAACTTCATCTAAAGTGTACATAATTAGTCTGCAGCAGCCCACTCAGTTGTTGGAGACAAGCTCTCTCTGTATCAGCAGGTGTTGGCACAGTCACAGCAGATCAGCAGGTAGCTTTGGACCCTTATGTTCCCATTAGAGTTTGGAACAAGTTTTGTGTGTTTGGAGTCGAGCATTTTGGCTTTGTTTCCCCTGAAAGGGGTGTAAATTGTGCACACTGGAACTGCTCTGTGATCCAAACCAACATGTGATAAGTGAAGATGTTGGGGAATTTGCTTCAAGGCATCACAGCTACTCCAAACAGAGCACTAATGTACATGTAGCCCTTAAAGCATGGAATATCAGAAGAATATATGCCTTTAAATATACTCTGTGCATACAGATCTTTGACACTGTGTAACTGAAAGTAGCCACACTGAAGTTTTATATAAAAGGAGAATCTATATAAAATATTCCATGATTTTGTTTGTATGTAGCTGTGCTGCTGCTGTTTTATCATTCTTATTAGCCTTTTTTGTCAGTCTTTTAAGCTGCACATGTTTTGGTGCGGGTTTTGTTTGTTTGGGTTTGTTTTGGGGTTTTGTTTGGGTTTTTTTTTTTGGTGCTGCTTGGTGAACTTGGAAATACTATTTTTTTTAAAGGTAGCTAGTTACAACTGGAACAATGTGTTAAGTGGGCCAGGTTTTTCTTTTTGATAGTTATCATTAAACCAGTTAAAGCACAAACTTCTGCAGTTGTTATTAGCTGTGAAGCCAGTAAATGAATTGAATTTTGATGAGGCTGTAAGAGTGTTAAGAATGCAGAGGTTAATAAAATGATAGACTATAAGAAGTCCAAGCTATATTGTAAAAAGTATTTTGGAAGAAAATGAACCAACTGAAATAAAAGATGAAATTTGTCTTAGAGGGGAAATAATGAGGAATGAGACACTCTTACTTTTAGAACTTGTTAAATATTGTTCTCTTCCTGTTGCCTGAGGGTATACTTCTTCACTGAAACCAAACGTTTCACAAAAGTGTTCTGGCTATACAAAGCTCCTTTTCTGACAAAAGGAAAGAAGAAATGTGAGCCTTTTCCTTGCTGTCATTGCTATCACAGCAAGGAGGCTTTCATTTAAGATAGCATCGCAGAATATTCTGATTTAGTAGGGAACCATAAGGATGTATCTTCAAGTCCAACTCCTTGAGCGAATGGCCCATACAGGAACTGATCCCACCATCTTGGCATCATTAGCACCAGGCTCTAACCAACTGGCTTTGGTGGGTCCTTGCTCACAAACTGCTCTTTTAACTATCCTGTATATTTTTTTTTCACATTTAACTTGTAAAAAATGTAAAATGATCATTTTTACAGTGAAAGCATGCAGATGTTTGATAAAACTGGAAAGCTTAATTGGCAAGTCTGAAACGAAAGTGACTCTTCAGTAATGCATAATATACATTCAGAAACATTCAGGGTTCTAGGCAGGTTTTCATCAGCTTGAAATAGGTGAACCTTCAGAAAAGATCACGTCATTTACATGAGCAGTTTTATGGCTGGGGTTCTCATACAGTCAGTATTGGGGCTCAGACAACAAAATGCCTTCTGGTTTGGTGAAAAATTCTGACTTTTCAGTCACTAAGGAATTCTCAGGTCCCTTATTTATATTGTTTGTGTACTCCTCCCCTTTCGATGATGAGAAATTCTAATAGTTATTTTTATCTCTTCCAAAACAGAATTAGACCACAGTTAGCCAAAGAGAAGATTGAAGGATGCCATATTTGTACATCTGTCACACCTGGTGAACCTCAAGTGTTCTTGGGAAAAGATAAGGCCTTCACTTTTGATTATGTCTTTAACATTGACTCGCAGCAAGAAGAGATCTATATACAGTGTATAGAAAAGCTGATTGAAGGTTGCTTTGAAGGCTATAATGCCACTGTCTTTGCTTATGGCCAGGTAAGCCTCACAATTTTATTTTAATTTATTTTGGAATAAACAGTTTTTTGCAACTGATTTTTCTCTTAAAGTTCTGAATGCATGAATCTGGTTTTCATGCATTGAAACCATTGATCTTGGGTTTATTTTCTATGAGTTACCCTGTAGGAGAGTGTTGAGTTTATGTAGATTCTGTGTAGACTGGCAGTTGAATCACAGAATGTATAAAGGTAGTAGATCTGAATTTAATAGTAATGCTGAAAATAGTATCAGTCTATATAATTCCTGAAGTCACCTCAATCCAGCAATACAAATTACTGACTTGAATATAGAGATAGGTTGTACTGAGATTCTTTTCTGAGCAACTTTTCAACCCACTGCATTTTTAGACACTTTTGGGACTAGGAGGTTTTTAAAAATAGATCCTGGTGAACTTCAGGCCACATTGTTTGCTTGTAGGCGAAATGCAGAGATCAGATTCCAAAGTCAGAGCTTCTCATGGACAACACAACCTCTTGGTACACTGGGCACACTCGAAACTGAGCACAACGTAGAGTTTGTGTTACGGTCTTCTGAATATTCCTTTAGGAGCTGATTGCATAAAATTTGGTCTTGGATGTTGAATTTCACCACTGTTAAGTGTTGCATCTCAAGTTAGCCAGGTGAAGTCTATTCCCAGTGAACCAAGGCAGTTTGCAGATCCAGTTTAGCAGATTATGTTCAGCTGTGTGATCCTATCTTTGTCTTAGACCTGACCCACTAATTAAGTGAAAACACTACACTACCTTGTCTTCTATAGGACTTCACATTTAATTAAATTATCTTCCTAGTGAAGATACAGCTTGTATTCTTCAGTATAAAGTGAGAACAATGGGAATATAATACCTGAGATATTCAGACATCTTAATTAAGGGAGTCATTTGATCTGCTTTGGTAAAGAATTGCAAATGCTGCTTTTACCTCCAAAATACATGCTTTAATTAACAGCCTTGGTTGGAAACATTAACTCATCTTTTGACCTAGAGGTGGTAGCTCAAGGCTGATGTAAGATGGTTAGGGAATGTTTCTAGAGGATAGGTTGTGAAAGATTGAACTGGTGTCTGCCTTCTTGTATGGAATCTCTGGATAAACAGTAGAGTTTGTCCAAATTCTGCTGTTTATCCATTTTTCAAAGTGACCTGTTGTTGTGTGTGTTAATATTGTAAAGATGGCAGACTGATGTGAACAGTAGTGTTCACAAACTGTATTTCTATGATGATTTGATACTATTAACTTGTTCTAGTGACTATTCCTATTCCAAATTAGACAGGTGCTGGCAAAACATACACTATGGGCACTGGATTTGATGTCAACATAACAGAAGAGGAACAAGGCATTATATCACGTGCTGTTAAGCACCTTTTCAGATGCATTGAAGAAAAAAAACAAGGTGCTATTAAACAAGGACTTCCACCTCCAGATTTTAAAGTGAATGCACAGTTTTTAGAGGTAAATACACATTTGTGGGCGTAACTTTATGTGGGTTTTTTGGTTCTGTTTTTTTTGTTGTTGTTTGTTTGGGGTTTTTTGGTTGGTTGGTTTGTTTTTGTTTTTTTTTTTTTTTTGAAAACCAGTTAAATATTTTTTCTGGTTACTTGTTTTAAATTTATTTTTCTCACAAGATGTTTTGAATTAATCCTCAAGATTTCAAAATGAAAACTTATGGGAAAAAGGAAAATTTGCTTCAGCTCTTCAATTTATGAAAAAGTCTTTTAATCTTACTGCAGTTATTTTAGTACTTCCCTTCATCGTGCTATTTTGAAGTATGGAAGTAGTTTATCATCATTTATCCCTTTCTGCAGCATGCATTGTTTGTAGGGCCTGTTTCTCTTGCCTGTTTGCAGTTCTTGACAAAACCTTAAAACAAGAAACTATTAAAAAAAAGGTGATTGTACTTTGTGGCTTGTGAATAGTGACCATGCTTTTGGTCTGGTTTTGTGACCTTTCCATAGATTTCTTTAGCTTTCAAAATCTGTTCAGGAGACTTTCTTTCACCAAAGAAGAAACCTAGCATGAAAATACTTCTTTCTGCATTCCCCATTGGTTTATGACTGGGCTTCAGTGTCACTGTTCCCTTCCTTCTTAGACCCAGAGAAAAAAAACCCTGGTCAATACTGTGGCAAAACTGCTCCTCTTGTGTTTTCTTGTAGACACAGTTACTGCTAAAGGGGCTGTAACATTTGTGATCTTTCCGACCTGCAGCAGCTCTTGCTTTAAGCCTCGCAGGTTTTATACTGTTTCTCCTGACTGTGGAACTGCTTTTAAATTGATTGATTTGGGTGTAACATATTTACATTTACTACCAACCTGCAAAATCTGATACTTTAGGCACACGGAGAGGAAGAATCAATTTTAGGAAAAGCAGGTGTAAATTTGTTTTGCTTACTTCAGTATGTACAACATTATCTACTTTGGGGGTGGAAACCCTCCACTCTTACATTACCCATGAGAAAAGCTGTTGGTTTTATTACTGCTGAAGTAAACTAAGTCCTTTAGTCATAGGTTCCTATAACTGTTTTAAAGATTAACAAGCTGGCATTCATTTTGTATTGGTCTAGGTTTGTCACTGCTAACCTTATGCAGAACTTTTTGTTGCTCTGGCTAATGTTTGCCTAGAGAGAGTTGGCTTGAGCACGTGCTGTGGGAATGCTCTGCTCTGTCTGTACACCAGGGAGCTGCAGCTTTGCTTAGGCAGCTGCAACATGAGTAGCATAAGGAGCAGTAACCAGTGTGGTTTCTCAATTTATTGTGTTTTTTGACATAACATTACAAATGCGACTGAGTCCCAAAATACGGAGCAGTGATTAAATGTTACAGTGAGAATGGTATGAAGAATTCCAGCCATTACAGTGTATTTCAACTGAACTATACATACTGACACCTGTCTTGTTTATCTAATTTAGAGAAAGGTTAAATGATGTCAAAATGCCCTTTCCAAAATGTCATTTTAGTTGGTAGATATTTCTTTTACTGAGGCTTTCCCAGAAGGAGCCTTTTCTGATTAGTTAGATATTACACACTATTCCTGTATCAAAAAGTATCCTCTTCCTCCCATCCTATCTACCATTAGAGCTGGATTGCATAAACAATAATTTAGTCATTGAACAAGTTGAAGCAAGACTGTATATTTGGAATAACTTTGAAGTTATTACAGGAGCAGTGACTTCTGTTTGCTACTTTGTTGCCTTTCTTCAGTTTGCTGCAGTCTGCCTCCCTTAACTCCTTGCTTTCCTGCTCTTTCAAAAGATAGGCATATGCAGTCCTATCCAATTGCAGATGCATTATCAGGATCTTCTCTAAATTGTGGTATCAGTTGTTCAAACTTAGTGAGGTAAAACATTAGTAAGAAGATTCCTACTTAGAATAGCTATGCCTAATAATTAAATATAACTCCTTTTTTAATATGTAAAGGATTAAAAGCATCACATTCAGAAATGCTGAGCTTTTTGTTCTCAGGGATGACTTTTTGCTTTTGAGTGGAGCAAGTCACTTACTTTCAGTGTTATGAGAAAGTGCCTTGTGTGAATACAGATCTGTTGTGGTGGTTCTTTGCCTGTTACTTAGGCATTTTGATCAGGAATTGAATTAGTCTGGACTGAGCTTTGCTAATGTGAATTAGTATAACTAAATTAAAGACACTTGACATGTTCCTGTGTACACAGGCAGAGGCTAGAGCCCTGAGATTTCCAGGGGGACAGTGTTTTTCCTGGTGGGTTGTCTGTTTTTTTTCCCCTGATCTCTTCAGTTGGATCTAACCACCTTTCATAAAGCTCAGAACATTCTCACGGAGTACAAAAGCACAAAAGCCCTGCTCAAGAAGCCATGCTGTAGTATTTTTGGACTGCTGCTTGATGTCTTTAAGAAGCAGCTTGCACAAAAGCTATTATTATATGTAAAATTCCTTCCTTCTTCCAGGACAGGAAGGGTTTATCTAAATGAGAGACACAGAATTATGAAGGTGTGAGAGAGGAGATGAGGAAAGGTGTAATGGCAGGGAGAGCAAGTGGAGTGAGTTGGAAGTGCTTGGAGAAGGGTGCAGCCAACTGAATCCACAAAAGAAAAGCCCAAGGTCAAATCTGAAGATAGCAAGTGCCTGCCACAGAAAACACTGCTGCTCTTGCTCTACTGGCACCAAATTCCTCCTCTTCCCTGGTCCCACCAAAGGATTTTCTTTCAGATCTGGAGATGTGGAGGAAGTTACTGCACATAATGGGTGGCTATGCACATAATATGCTACTTTGGGTGGCATAATAGGAAGTTGTGCAGGTCACTTAATTTGCAGCTGCTCTGTCATCTATTGTCCTTGTGTGTTTCACAACATCCTTTTTTGGGAGCTGAGACATTTGGATTTTTATAACTTTTGGTATGTGCCATGCAGAGATTTGTTAGTCATCAGAGGAATTCCTTCCAAAAGTGATATGTTTTTTGTCTTTTTCTTCTCCTCAGCTTTACAATGAAGAAATTCTTGATCTGTTTGATACCACACGTGATATTGATGCAAAGAATAAAAAATCAAATATTAAAATACATGAAGATTCAGCAGGGGGAATTTATACAGTGGGCGTTACAACCCGAACTGTGAATGGAGAATCTGAGGTGATAATTAAAAATAAATTACTCTGTAACATGCCAAGTACATTCTAAAAATGTCTGTATGCTTTGATGAGCAGTTAAAAATAGAGGTTGAGCTTGCTAATATTTGTCTCCTGGGCAATTTAAATGTAAAATCTAGCTAAAATTTTTATTTTCTTAATTTCTGTAGCTTTAAATCTGAGAAATATTTGATATAAGTGCATCCTGCTTTCATTTAAAGCTAGGAACAGGCTTTTGTTCATAATGTAGTTCTGCTGGGAGAGAGAATTTTGGCATGTATGTAAATCTGGTCTCCCAGATCCTATATATATTATTTGTCCTTTGAGAAGAAAGCTTTGCATTATGGCTGATGTGGAATAAATTGCTGTTCATGTGTGTTGCAAATCTGAATATGAATGTACTATACTCTTCTTTTTATTTGTACAAAAAGTACAAGCATCATACTTTTTTTGCCACAGGTTAATGAAGATGGCTATGTTACTACTACAGTACAGTAAAGAGAGGCATACAAAGATTTAAGTATTCTCTTACAGAAATCACAAAAAATACTTTTAGTTTGTTTATTTAAGAATCTTTGTGCTTTTTTTGGGCATGTGGGAACTGAATTCATAACAAAGAGAAATCAGTAAGTGTTACAGGAACATTTTTGTTTTAACCAGCAAGTGATGCAGTGTACTTCTTGTCTGTTTTCTAGATGATGCAGTGCTTGAAGCTGGGAGCTCTGTCTCGAACCACTGCCAGCACACAGATGAACGTTCAGAGCTCACGGTCACACGCTATATTCACTATACACCTGTGTCAAACCAGAGTCTGCCCCGCATTTAACGCTGTACGTATTTTTGCTGCTGTCAAACTTCCCTTTTGTAGCTGTTTTTCAAAATGGGGATAGTTTTGGCAGCCACTGCTATTTGAATTGCACTTAGTAAGGATGCTGTAGTCATCATAATGCTTGGTGAATTTGCTAAGCATTATAATAATTTGATTTAATCTGTGCATATGTAACCATCCTCTAGCCAGAGGCAACCATAAACTTCAGACTCTTACAGGAACCTGCCTATTCTCCTCCAGCATTTTTTTCAGCATTTTGTTGCGACATATACAAGTGAGAAAGTTAAAATATAATTTGTCTTTAATTGGGAAGGCACATTCAAGTGTCTTAGCAGTTAGTGGGTTTAAACTTGCAGTCAGCTAACTAGAACTGCTTGGATATTTCAGATTAACTGTTGATATCGAATAAGATGCAAGTAGAAAAGTATTAAATTCTGAAGCTTAGTGTGTTTATTTTAAATAGCTATATATTCAGTGTGCAGATGTTTTGTTAATTCTGTGCACTTAACCTGAAATTCAGACTATGAATGAACATAGAAGTGTTCTGTAGAATATTTTGCATGTGACTGTTCAGTTGTTAGTTGCTGTTGGTATATCTTCTAAGGGGAAGAGTTCTGAATATACCCACGTTACTGAAAACTACAGTACCTTCAGGGGGACTTGAATATTCTAAAGGTCTTTTGCATATAATTTTTAAATACTAAATAGTATCACATTTTTAAGTATGTGGAACAGTGAATTTGACTTGCAGTGCTTTTGGGGGGGTTGCTTTTTTAAAAAATGCTGCAAATAATCATTTGCAGGCAAAATGAGTGTTCCTTCCTGGTCCTTTGTGGTATGTAGACCTGCTTTATCCACCTGTTAAAAACACTTATTTCTGCTTTCCATGCTGAAACAGTGGATTTGGTGGTGTGGTCAGCTGTCTTCGCTTGGGAGGGATTGACATCAAACTCCTAGACCACAGAGGGCACCTCAGTCACTGCGTGGTGACAGTTTTTGGTTGAAAACTGTCTACTGGAGAGTGTGAAGTCATCTGGGAGCCTGCTTGCTGCAGGCTGTTGGCACAGCAGTTCCCTTGTGCTGGTGCACTTGCAGCCTTCCCCACCGGCTGAGCTGTCTGGGGGACTGTTGCCTGGCTCTGGCTGTGTTTTTACAGAGGCTTGTGTTAGAGGAAGAGGTGGCCATCTCCTGCCTTATGTCAAACTGTTTTGTTTCTGCTTTTCTTGGGAGATGCACAGAAGATGATTTGACTATCTGGAGCTGGGCATTTCTAAATCCTTAATTTGTAAAGACAGCACTCTCTTCTTTTCCTATGGTGTTTAGGAGATTAGAGGATAGACCTGACGTTGTCCTCTGAACGCTCCTGGAATCTAAATTAATACAAGCTATTATTGGGTGGCCAGGAGAGATGTAGCTCAAGTTTCTGTAGACAACAGTTTTGGGAGACCTTTGTTACTAGGGCAACGCAGTTTCTCCTTCTCGGATGACAGCCTTGGCCGTGTCCCCTCTGTGCGCGGTCGCCCGTGCCCAGGGCTGGCAGGCAGCCAGGGCTGCAGTGCACAGACATGCTCCTCAGGCTCTGTTCACACCATCCCTGCTTCTTGGAAGTTTCTGGATGGATATTTCACTTGCTAAATGAAGGAGAGTGAAAGCGTGCATTAGTCATGACTGTGAGGGCTGGGAATGAGAGTGTGGTCCCCAGGGTGTCAACATCAGAATAACAGAAATAGTGATTCCTGTGGAAGTGGTGCAGTTCCTGTTCTCTTCTGTTACTGCTACAAAAGGATGCCACTTTAGAAGTATGAAATATTTAACTGCCACGAGAATGGTTTGGTCTGCAGAGACCTGCATTACCCCTTCCAGTAGTGAAGGGAGCTGTAGTACAGCTGGCCAAAGACAAAAAGATCACCACAGAATACCTGAGGATCTGTGCTTGGCTTTTTGATTAGTTTTGGGTTTTCTTTATAAAAGGTTTTTTTCTGGATTTTTTATGCTTAATGTGATAGAAATTCCTAATAAAGCTTGTAGTTTGAGCGGTGAGAATTTGTTACAAATCTAGTATAAGCTCGATATATGCTTATTATATGGCACCATGCCAAGTTAGTAGGAATTGCGCTGCAATGGTTGTCTTACCAGTAAGGTCAAGAAGGGTTTTAAACATTTTTCTCATTGTATTGCTTTCCTGAAAATAAATCTAACTACATTCAGAGTAAAATAAAACTCTACAGTAAATGGTAGAACTAAACTAATCAACAGAAAAATAGTCTGGGATTATCTAATGAAAAAGGATAATTTTGCTGCTGTGCTTTGGGATGTGAAGTGGAAAGAGGCTGAGGCTGTGGTCCCTGCCCCAGGGCAGTGTGTTCCTGCTCAGACTCTCCACACTGATGGAGGCTTGCATGGAGTGCCAGTCATTAACCTGGGGAGGAAGATGGAAGGGAAAAAGGAAACCTCTTCTTTTTTCCGTGTTCTCTCCGCTGCCTGTACTTTCTGGTCAAGTCAGAAGTGCTAGTGGAATACTGACTGCTAGGAGAAAGGCTTCCAACAATAATTTCTAAAGTAAGTTGGAAGAATCATACCACAGGGATAGTAATGGGGTTTAGAGAGGTATAAAATAAAAATATTTTTCAGTTATTTGTCAGGTTTATTAACTAAGTGGTTCTGGTGATTTTGTGGTGTTATTATGTAATTAAGGTTTTCTTTTTTTCAATCAGTTTTCTTTGACAACTGGCTTGCATTCTAGGAGATATACAAATTTGTTGCTTGCCTTACTGGTGACTTGTATGTTTTATATATGTATCCCCCCATTTCTTCATCAAGAAGCAATGGTTGCTTGTACTGAAAGTAATTTGTATTCACATGTGTCTAGAGCTGGGTCTTCAAGAATTATATGTTAGTACATATTATTAAAATGGAGATGGTATGTTTCAAAATACTGTTGTGGTTATGAGGGAATGAATAAGGAGATGGTCATGGCAAGGAGGTAGTCTTGTAAATAATTGTTGATTGAACTTTGCAAATGTTAATGTGAAAGATCTCACCGAGCCTTGTGGGTTCTTCTTTGCTTCAGGATAATGCCACTGATAACAGGATAATATCTGAATCTTCTGAGATGAATGAATATGAAACTCTTACTGCCAAGTTTCATTTTGTTGATCTGGCGGGATCTGAAAGGTTAAAGCGAACAGGAGCTACAGGAGAAAGGGCAAAAGAAGGCATTTCCATCAACTGTGGACTAGTAAGACTATATGACTATATAATATAGTGTAAAACAGCCCCAGGCAAAACACTTAAAAATAAAATTAAAGCTTAATGTTTTCTTGTCTGTGTACTGGTTTGCTATATAGTTTTTTAGTTAACTGTATTAAGTGTTAAGTAAAACACTAAACTGCACTGAAATTAGAGCTGGTGATTACCAGTGGAGACTGTAGTTTCATGTCTTCGTTTTGTGCTACATGGCTGTGTGGGGGCTTTGTGCAATTCTTTTAAAGACACAAGAATACATGTTCTATATGTGAAAACATGTCTAATTTTTCTGGGCAGTTGTGCAGTATCAATGAGGTATTCTGCAATTACAGTTTTCTCAGTGATTATTTTGCCATCATGACATTGGTTATGTTCTGTAGTTCTTCTGGTTATAATACATGGAACAGAAAGAGTGTTCAGTTCAGTTTCATCACTGACATAAGCACAAAGCCAGCAGGATTTGGGGGGGTCTAGATTACATAGTTGTGTCCTTAGCAAAAAGCATATAAAGTGCATGAAGGTGAAAATCAGTGTGATAGAACTAATACGAGATCACAAAACTTTCATTTACAATGAAGCCCAGCCCATAGTTGGAAATTGCTTTAAATCCTTCACAGCAAGCAGGCACAGCGTGAGGTGTGTGGAGTTCTCCATCTGCTGGTGGCTGCTGCATCATTTCCCCATTTCCAGAGCAAGAGCTTGCAGTACAGGGCGCCACCTAAAGCAAAAGCCTGCAGTTCGATTGAACTGCCTGCAGCTCCGCAGTAAAAGTGATTTCACAGCCGCATGTTAGATTGTTTATAAACATGAATTAGACCCTTTAAGTAATGAAACAGGATAGCCATTGACTACAAGGCGGTAATTTGAAGTGTTAAGTGCCGAAATCATCATCAGACGTTTTTTACTTCTTATCTGTAGAGGTAGCAAATTCTAGGATTTTTTTTTCTTTATATAAATGCCCCATATTTTATTCTAAATGCAGCATAAAATTGATAAAATTAATTTATAAATCGATACAATTAATTTATCAATTTATAAATTGATAAAATTAATTATAATAAAATTAATTTAAAATAAATTACATCTGCTGCTAGAAGTAGAGATCAACTTCAATGACCTTCCAAAACAACTGTTTGTTAGATGAAGTAGTACCAGCTTTAGTTTGTGATTGACATGAGCTACTAACAGCCAGTGCATATGAATTGTGCTAAGCACTTTAGCACTTGCAGGTACCAGACTGTAAGTCATCCAGTGCACTGTTGATAACACAAAAGTTTCTAAATGTAAAATGCAAAAATCTTCTGAAACATATATATGCTAACTTTCATAAGTATATTAATTTTCTCACAATATGCTGACTCCAGTTTATAGCTGTTTTAAAAACAAAACTACACAGGAACTGATTCTGACTTGTGTGTTGCATGACTTGGTGTTTTATAGCTGGCACTTGGCAATGTAATAAGTGCACTGGGAGATAAAAGTAAGAAGGCAACTCATGTACCATACAGAGATTCAAAGCTTACAAGGCTACTTCAAGACTCTCTTGGGGGAAACAGGTATGAAAATTGGAACATTTTATGTCTTTCATTGTGAATGAGCATGAATGAGAACATAATCTTCAGAAAATGAAATTAACATTAAATGACAATAAAAGTAGCCACTCTTTTTGTTGGAGGAAGGTTCTGAAGATAAATTGTGACAAAAATGCTGTCAATGGAGGGAAAAGATTTTAAAGAGGATTTTTGCTTTGTTCTTTTCTGTGCTGTTTTTATTTTAGTAGACATGAAGCTTCAAGTTCTTCCCATGAAAATATCTGTAGACTGAAGATAAATGTTAAATTTTGTTTAGAGTGTATTTTAAAGATGTGATGAGTTTTGCCTTTAGAGGGTTTTTTTGGGTTTTTTTTCTTACCTTGTTTTTTAAATGGGGATTTTAAATGCACAGGAGCTTGGAGTCATTTTACCACAGGCCTTTCCATCTTTTTAGAGATTATGTATTTCAGCCTGTGATACATTTGTTCAGTTACCTAATGTTGGATTGTAGCCTAATAAACAACCAGGGTTGTTTGTATTAATCCATTTGTATACATTCTGCACATACAATGAAGGGAAGCCTCTAAAGGCTCTATATAAGAAAACATTAACAAATGTATTAAAATAAAACAAATTTTGTATTTGTAATGTTAACATGGGCAAATATGAGGGACCAGAGCTGAGTACATTTTAGTAAGGAAGTATTGTTCTTTTATGTGATCTAATATGCCTGGCTCCTGTGTTTAGGAGAGTGGGAGGTTTTTTCACAGAGGAAAAGGGAGAAGTGGAAGAAAATTCTCCACTGAGAAGAAAATCCTTAAATTGTTGCTCTGTTCTTCAGAGAGTTAACTTTAGTAAGATCTTGAAGCACTGCAATGTGAGGAAAAGCAGAGAAAAAAGTAAAATAGGGGCTAGAAACTTCCAAAAGTGCATAAGGGAGGAAGAAACTCCAGAATTACAAAAAAATCAGCAGAAATCAAACAGCATAGCTCTTCTAAGCTCTTTCTGTAAATAAATGCAAAACGCACTTCACTAATTTTTTTATCAAATACAGCAGCTAGTGAGTATTTTTTCCAAACCACTTCTCAAGTCGCCCTTTTGTAGAGACACTGTTTTGACTCTAAAATACATTCACATCTCACAGCTGCCCGGCTCCCCCTTGAGTTCTTCGGGAGCAATCCCAGAGTTAGTGTGAGATGGGGATGGGGTAGCCCCAGCCAGCAGCCAAGCCCTGCACAGCCACTCACTCCCTGCCCCGGGGGGACCGTGGGGACAACCACAAGGGTACAAGGGAGAAAACTCTTGAGGGCTTGACATAAGGACGCTTTAACAGATAAAGCAAAAGTCGTGTATGTGAGCAAAGGGAAAGCAGGGCTCCATCACTCAAGGGTGGGCAGGTGTTCAGCCCTTCCCAGGAAAGCAGGGCTCCATCACTCCTTACGGTGACTTGGGAACACAAACGCTGTCACTCTGAATGTTCCCCCTCTTCCTTCTCGTTCCCCCAGCTTTACATGCTGAGCATGATTCCGTATGGGATGGAGTGTCCCTTGTGCCTGTTGGGCTCCCAACTCCTCGTGCACCCCCCTTGTGCCCCAGCCCCTCACTGGTGGGGCAGTCTGAGGAGCAGAAAAGGCCCTGACTCTGTGCCAGCCCTGCTCAGCAGCAACTCGAACATGTCTGCATTATGGACACATAGTAGGTGTTTCCAGCACACATCCAAAACATAGCCCATACCATCTGCTGTGAAGAAAATTAACTCTATCCCAGCCAAAACCAGCACAAATTTACAGATAGCAAATGCTGCCCCAGAGTGTTTTTAATGATACTTGTATGTATTCTGTCTTTTTCTGGCTGATGATGATTGTGTGGATGCCATTCTTTCCCCCAGTTTTTTTGTATGTGACGTAAATGCTGAGACATCTCAAATCAGCACTTCATCGTTACAGAAACTCTTTTCATATATGTATATATATATATTTTGAATGGTTTCTTATCTGGGCTTTGGCAATCAAAATGCATGGAAAAGCTAAATTCTAGCAAATATGCAGTTTTTCTTCTGGAGCATCTGATGCAGCTACTGTTCTGTAGCCTTCCAACTTCTACCCTAGATATTAAAGTCCACATTATTGTTTCTCTCTTAACAAATACTTACAAAAATCTACTAGTAATGATTTGGGTTGTAGAAACCCAAGTGAATACAATGCTTCCATCACTGAGTGAACAGTGATGGGAGCATTGTATCACTGTACTATTCTCACAATAATCCTTATTTTAAGTATAATGCTATAACAGTTCTGAAGCAGCACTTAAATATTAATGTTTCTTGAATTATTCAAAGAAATATGGAGCATTGGTGTTTTAAAAGGAATTTTATAATGTATAATATGAAAAATGAAAACCTTCATAACTTCTGAAGTAGGGGGAGCAGTTTAAAGAAATAAAAACGTGAAGTAGAACAGTTCTTAAAAACCCTAGTCCATTTTACAATTCAGATAGGAAACTGGAGTTCAAGTGGTTCAGTTTTCAAGATGGACACATGGCAGAATGAGTCCTCTGAGATTTAGAAAAGTAAGTGCATTCTCAATGTCAGAATTAAAAATTTATTGTTGATCTTGCAAACCTTTATCTTTAGGACTAAAAGAGTTTGGAAAACTGACATGAAGATAGGGGCGAGGGCTGAGGAAGAGTTGCTGAAACTGAATGTTCTTTGTAGACCCAGACTACTTACTCTTTCTAGCTTAGTTTCCCAGTGTGTATGGTGAATATTACTTCTTGTTTGATTCAGTCTGAAATTATAGAAAGTGAAGATCCTAATCCAGCCTGCCTGATGCAGATATTGCTCCTTTGCCCCAGAGACAGTTTGCTTTTCCTAATGCATGGAGAAACAAATTCCTTTAAAATTTGGAGTAGTGTACTCAGTCCATCAAATGCACATGTTTTCCTCTATCTATTGAAAATTTAGGCAATGTATGCACCTTCAGAGTGATGAATGCACTTGGTTGGAGTGAAGATTGTTTTGCTTTTTTTTTTGCTTTTGTCCTACTGGTTCCTGCTGGTCTACCTGCTTGATCTTTCATTTGGAGCAAAGAGTATGTTCTCATCCTACAATAATATCCCACGATGGGATGGCTAGGGGGAATTGTAGGAAACTGAAAGGAGGATGGTTGTTTATAGCCCTTTTGGGCCAAGAGCTCAGGTCCTGCTGCTTTTTGTTGCAGAAAGTTGTTCTAAGTAGTGGTGTTATGAAATGTGGTATAAATATAGTTACAGACAGATGTGCTAAGGCTAAGTTTTGGGCTTCTTTTGGAGAACAGGAGATAACTTGCAGGGTAGAATTCAGGCAGTTTAGAACCTCAGGTAGAGAATAAGCACATTAGGCATGTATGGACAGGTCAGATGAGCATTTGGGTATCTTTCAGATGCAGTAGGTAGGCACCTTAGGAATTACGGTAGGCAGTCCTGATGGCTGCATGATCTAAATTGCTGTCTAGGAATTTAGGTTGATCATAAATTCCTTAATCTTAGGTTGTGTATGATTAGGCAAACTGAATGTAATTTGAAAAACATTTCTGGAAACACCACTTAATTGCTTTTGCAATTTCACGTGTGGAACACGTTCTCATCTAGTATCTCCTGTGCTATACTAGGGTGATACAAGAGGCAACACTGCTGATCTTTGTGATTCAGTGTGCTCTGAGCTGGATGGAGAAGTATTTTCACAAATGCTATGAAGTTGCTATTCTTGTTTTGCCTTCTGCCTGAGGACCTGTTAGCTTTTCTCTGCTTTTTGTTCTTGATGTGTAATGCTGACCTGTGTTTCTGACTTCCAGTCAAACGCTCATGATAGCGTGTGTGAGCCCTTCAGATCGAGACTTCATGGAAACTTTGAACACATTGAAGTATGCCAATCGTGCACGGAACATCAAGAACAAGGTGATGGTTAATCAGGATAGGGCCAGCCAACAAATAAATGCTCTGCGCAGTGAGATTGCACGGCTACAGATGGAGCTCATGGAATACAAAACAGTAAGTTTATCCTTGTAAGATTGCTTCAGCTTTAAAGTGCTTGTAATTCCACAGCTTTTTTTTTTTTCTGTTCACTATTTCCACTTCATACACTAAAAACATTGGAATAGCAACCCTGACATAAACAATGCTTCTAATTCCAGTGATGAGCAGATATTTTCATAAAAAGTGGATTGTATCCCCCCAAAAAAGAGATGTCAGTGGTATATACTGATGCTGCATGCTATTGCTTTCTGAAAGGCAATGAGAAAGTCACTTCCAAAGCAAAAATGACCAAACCACAACTTAGATTTATATGTAAGTGAATGTGTATTGCCTTTGAAAACTTACTAGACAGCTTAAACAGTTTGTGTTTTAAAAATACAATTTCAGTTATATAAGGCAAATGCCTGTTTCTTCCTGAAGTTTATATGCTGTTTTTGCCAATAAATGTCGTTAACAAACAGAGTCACCTTTTGTTCTTCTTGAGATAGTATTCTGATTTGATAAAGAGTTATCTTCTCATTTCTTAACCTCTTCAAGAACTTGTTTTTCAGACTAACGTGGAATTACACAAAATCCAGATGCTAAGGTGTTGGCTAGACATGAATCTTTTGAAAACTATCCATTTATCATTGTTTTAAACTTTTTGAGAGAAGATTATATTTTGCTATGAGTGTCTGCTTGGAATCTTAAGTAATGTGTGGATTGCATTTACTAAGTCAAAATTTTTGCATGTATAGGTCAGACTTTACTAATAATAAAATATTTTTACTTTCTTAAAGGGTAAAAGGATTATAGATGAAGAAGGCGTTGAAAGCATCAATGACATGTTCCATGAGAACGCGATGCTGCAAACAGAGAACAACAACCTGCGCGTTAGAATCAAAGCAATGCAAGAGACGATCGATGCTCTGAGAGCCAGAATAACACAGCTTATGAGTGACCAGGCCAACCAAGTGCTAGCCAGGACAGGTATGCTGTGAGTGTGGTGTGCATAAACTGCTTCGTAAGTTCATGAACTTAAATTAGTTATGTGTTCTGCCTTCACCGATCCCCTGGAACGGAGTGATTTTTATATATACGTATATGATATATAAAGCAGTATGACATACTGCTTTTTATTAGCAGTACAGGACCTCCTTTGGCAGAGAGAGGCCCCCATATGACTATTTCTTTTGTTTCTGGAGTCTTTTTAATAATAGAAATATTTTTGTACCCTGATTTGATCATCCATTTAGGAATGTGAACAACAGGAAATATGTAATAATGTCTTTGTATAGGAATTGTTTGTATGCTTAGCTCCTGTGGTGGTTTAACAACCAGACCAAATAAATTTGTCTCCAAATTAAAATGCAAATAAGTGATTTTGATTTAAGCATTTTTAAAATGTGCTAAAATGGAAAACAAGTTATTGGTAGTCATATGGCGATCATATGAGAAAGGAACCAAAAATGTAATTTAGTTTAAGAAGGAAATATATTTTACAAATAAGATTTAAATGTGTAGCCCATGTGACTGTTTCCCTTTGCTGGTACCTTGTGCCTAGTAGCTATATTCAGATATTTATAATGTTGCCATCATTTCTTAATCTTTCTCTTCCCCTCATTCCCCTTTCTCTCCGTCCTACAAAGGGGAAGGAAATGAAGAAATTAGCAACATGATTCATAATTATATCAAGGAAATTGAAGATCTCAGGTATTTGCATGATACGTATTTGGACAATTTTTAGTAAAAAAAAAAAGTAGAAGCATTAGCAAGTAAATAGTTCAGCTGTTTTCCTGTGTGGGGATTATAAGAGAGTGGTCCTTTGGCTTCTAAGACCATCTGGTGTTGCCTTTGGCCACAGAAATGTGGCCAATGTAAAAATATCAGAGATCAAACTGATTGATATAATGAGAGTAAGATGTTTCCTAAATATTGGTGATTATTTGATATTGTTGCATTTGATATTGTTGCTGTTGCACAGCAAAACTAATAACAATTATTTTATAACTTTATAACCTCATATATAAATGCTAGTACTGATAAATTACTTTTTCTTTTAATGCTTAAAAAAAACCTTTCTTTTCAAATTCAAAAAGTCTTAAATATTTTAGTTATTTTTATTTATCTATTTCTTGGACATATACCATGCAAAAAATTATTGGGCCTATCCTCAGTTAATGTTAGAGCTTTTGTGTAGCTTTAATATACCATGTATAGAGCATACTCAGGTATGTATCTGTGTGTGTATATAGGTATCTGTGTGTATGTTCATACAGACATATTTTCACATCTTTTAAGTTACATGACATATGTACAATATACATAACCATTATGTAAAATGGTATAGTGAAAGAATTTGCTACATTTTATTTCTTCAGACCTCACCTTGATTTGTAGTTTCTTTTAAAACTGAAGGTAATGCATTGAAATTACAGAAGCAAAAGGGTGTAAATCTCATGTCTTGGAAATACTTGTAATTTATGGTATACAACTCTTCCTTTTTTTATTTTTTATTAAGAGCAAAGTTATTGGAAAGTGAAGCAGTGAATGAAAATCTCCGGCGCAACTTGTCAAGAGCTTCATCGAGACCCACATACTTTGGTGGACCATCAGCATTTTCTGCTTCTATGCTTTCTTCAGAGAAAGAGACAATGGAAATTCTAGATATAGCCAAGAAAGATCTAGAAAAGCTGAAAAAAAAAGAAAGGAAAAAGAAAAAGAGGTGGTGTATGAATTATAATGCTATTTCTTTTCACTTTCTTAGTAAAGAGGTGTATTTTTTTAACCACTGAGACTTCAAAAGGCTTGTTGTTGTGTGCATAAACTGCTGTTCCTTCAGACCTTCTTACATGTTGAAGTTACAGTTTTTCTTTTGCATCTTTTCTTCCAGTGAAGTGTGCAGTATTTGTAGAATGAACGTCTCCTTTGTAATGAACTTTTCTATGTAATTATGCACAATGATAAAAGCACAGGTGCTCTCCCTAAATTTTGATATTTTAAAAAGTTTTTCTAAGATGCATCTGAAATTTAACAGAATTTTGAAAAAAATATTAATGTTTTTTCAACTCTATGTAAAAACTGAAACAGCTTTCTGAAGAAAAGATATTCTGAATAGCTGGGGATTCTTTGGTAGCTCTTGGAATGGCTTCTTTTGCTTTATCTTGTGTTTCTATGAATGTTTTTTAATTTGAGGTTTCCTAATTCTCTGCAACATCATGCTTTGCTGGTTTTTTTGCTTTCCAACTTCTCATCTACTAAAATCCTCATAGAAATTGACATAAATGCTTGTTTAGACAGCAGTTAGTGCAGCAAGGCTTTGTTTATGTACTCGGAGACTTTGCCTCCATTAGAAATCTCTCAGTTTTAGTTGAAATTTTCCATGCATCTTTGTTGTTATTCTTTTTAATAATAGTCCTTCAGACTTCTATAAGTTCAGAGTAAAGCTAAAATAGTTTAGGCTTGAAACAGTCGAAGTAGAAAGTAAATGAGGGTCAGCGGTATCTGTAATTTTAGGTCCTATATGTATAAATCTGTTTGCCACACAAATGTCTCATACTTGTAGAGAACACTTATTTTAATAACAACTAGGTTCTTCCTTTGTATACCATTTTTCAGGAAGGTCTTAGACTTTATGGGGATCTCTTCAGCCAAGCACTTGAGGATGTCCTTTAACTGTAAATGCAGGAACAAAGAGATTTGATTTTGTATTTTTAACACATTTTACAATCAAGCATGCATTTGACTACATGCTTAGAGCTTTAGTTGTTAGGTTGTGTTTTGGTGGGTTTTAATTTTGGTCTTTGGTTTTTTTTAGTTTTGGGGGTTTTGTTT
>VZTN01028366.1:2346-21365 GCA_013400515.1 Erpornis zantholeuca
CTAGAGAAATGAAAAAGTTACACAGAAATACCTTCATTGGTACTTTACAGCCATCACTGCCTCCTCTCCCAAGTTTTCCATAATCTCCATCACCCCAGGACCAGACTGTATCATCATCAGTGAGGCACAGTGTCTGTGCATCTCCGCTGCCACAGGCGATATCAATCACACGATAACCCTGGAGAGCTTCCACCTGGAATAAAAACACCGATTTTTGTTCACCATAAAAGACTCAGCCATTTAGTTTCACAAAAGATGACAAACAACTTGGAGAGGTGATGACTGGAACTACAAGTCTGAAACAGCACAGGAACACGGAAATAAAGGCAACTCGAAGAGCTTTGCTCTTTTCAAACTAGAAAAATGAAAACCAACCATGTATTTTAAATACAGGATTTATTTTTTTTAATTGGTGAACTAGTTATTTTTTTTTACCTCAGTGTCAGGGAAAACAATTAATAGAAAACATCTAAGGTTACCAAAGATTATACTCTGTTGAAATAATTTCAGGCTCTCTGCGCCTGTACAGTAAGGGGAAAAAATGTCTTATATTCAAACAGTCTTTTACTAGTTTACAATTTTTGAGCACTTGCATCATAATCTGAATTTAGTCGACGTCTTTTGAAATGATGCCATCTAGTGACGAAGTATGGGATTTGGAATCACAAAGTAAAATGTTGGCGACCCACATATATCACATCCTTCCTCTCTTTGCCACTACTTCAAAGAGATTCCAGGTGGAATAATCCATCATCCAAATCAGCACAAAACTTCACAGATTTCAACTCATCTACAGGTTATCTATTTTCATACTCACACAGAACATGCAGGGTGGGGAAAGGAAAGGCAGGCAGACTTTGGTTTTTGGGGAGGGTCAGGGGAACAAGAACATCTGGATGCAGGTGATAAGGTATCAAAGGGGACAAAGATGCATGATACCTCATCCCACAGATTGAAACACTGGAAAAAGTTAATGCTTTTAACAACAGAAATATATACACAGAGCTATGAATAAAACTAACAAACTAACATTCAGTTTGATACAACCAATGCACTCTTGGCCTTTGCTATATTTTCAGCAAAGTGAATGCACGAAGCAAAATGAACTCTCATTGAATGAGCCTGCGGCTCCTGGCCAGATGGTTTTTCTTCTTTTATCAGTGTCCCATACCAAAAATGAAAGAGTCAGACCTCTTGCTCAGTTTCTCAGGTTGTTTATTTTTTCTTATCTCAAACCCAGAGCGCAGCCTTGCCTGGCTTGTCACTGTGGGATCCGTGGTGAAAAAGAGGTATAAGACCTCTTAATACCATTACTTTGACAAAAATCCCTTAAAGAGTCTAGTTCACAGGAGGACAACAGTCTGAATTGCAGCTGTCAGCTATCAGTACAGGCATTCTTCCTACTTTCCACACTGTCCAAGTTCTTAGATTTACCACTTAACAATCTAATGAAAATAGCTACCTTCTTCATCGAAAACTGCTTAATGTTCCTTAGCAAACAGCAATTAAATACTTCGTAATTACTTTGGTTAAATTCTTATTAACTTAGTATATACTTCAGTAACATCTCAGTGTTCAATCGTGAGAATTAGGAGCAACATTACTATGTCAGGAGAAAAAAGCAGTTTACAAGTGACTAAGTGGCTATCACTGTAAACACTGTTGTATTTCCCAGGAAGTAAATAAGGAGGAAACACAGAAAAACAAGGAGCTCACTTGTTACTTTCAGTGCAAACTGCTCCTGTGAAGGGGTAGAATTTACTTACTTAGGGGTGGGGTGTTTGATTTGGGGTTTCCTTTAAATCTTTAAAATAAATTCTTTGCAAGCTGTTTGGGGACCACTAGCAAAGTTTTGCGGCTCCTCTTTCATTTTATCCTTTCAAACACATGCCACTGTTTTGCCCCTTCACGCTTCGTCCGCAGAAAGGCATAAAGTTATAAATCAGAAGATATGAACTGGACAAAGACTGTTGAGGGCTCCAGAGGTTTCTTACCAGTTTAGGTTTCAGCTGGTCCTCACTGTCTCCATGCCCAAGGCGTCCATACCTTCCCTTTCCCCATGTGAAAAGGTCTCCTGCAGCTGTAATGCAGGCGCTGTGTGCTCCCCCAGCAGCAATGTCAACCACCTCTATGCCTCTCAGAGACTCAATCACACGAGGGCGATCACAAGGGCTGAAATGAAAACATCTGTCTGGACAAAGCTTTTGGGATAGACCATTCACATTCACCAGTGTATGGAGTGAAGCTTTTAAAATGAGAATGAGGACACCTAAAATTGCTGAGTTATTTGCTTTACTCCAGTATAATATCCTAATGATTTAACCAGAAAAATTCATTCAGATTCATTTAACTAGAAAAATATTTCATTCAGAAATATAGAGACAGAGTAAAAAAAGCAAGAAGTATTTTACCATATATTACAGAACAACAGGTAAACTGAAACTGCAAAGCCACTTTTACTAAAACCTAGTAAAAAATAAGCATTTATCCTGGAAAATCTGTTCAATTTAAGACACATTACCAAAATTTCTAGCATAAAATGTATAAAACATATAATTTTTCCCCCGTGAACTTAAACATTCTTCTTATTTGGATCAGAACATTATCTTCTCTAACACAACAGAACTTCTCACTAAATGTGGGCAACAGTGCATAGGAAAATCAGAAGGACAATAGCAGTTTTGCTCCCTAAAGTATCTGGAAGTTCCACATACATACAAGACAGAGCCTAAAGTAAAGCCACTGAACATTAGCAACCACAGATATGTTAGAAGACAATATCAAATACAGAAATCAGATAAACTGCTTATCTGAAAAATATGTTGAGGCTCTCAAATTCTAAAATGTACGTTTCCACATCACTACTTTCTGTTGACTTGTGCATATAAGGAGTACTCACACAGCACTTTTAATATATAGCAACTGTGATAAGTATCCATTTATAGTTTGTTTTTTAAAAATAACATTTCAAAGTGTTACTTGCCTTCGGTTTCCATGACCAAGTTTGCCATCTTCTGCTTCACCCCAAGAATAAACTTCTCCCTCAAAAGACAATGCCAAACAGTGCTTTCCTCCTGAGTTCACTGCAACTTTCTTTATGAACACATGTTGAATGGATTCCAGTAAAGTTGGAGTAGAAACTGACTCTGTTCCTCCAATTCCAAGCCTACCACCTGCTCCATATCCAGTGGCATACAGCTTTAAAGTAGAGAATAAAATTTAGTTTTGTTTGCCTCATGCAGAACATTCCCTAGAAAAGAATTCTAGAGAAGAATTCTTTCTCCTTGGAAAATAAAGAACTATTTTGAAACATTACACAAATAAACTTTGAGAAAGTGTAGCTGCATTCAAGTTAATAAGAACTCTTACTGTCATAATGGATTCAGTTTGAAATACTAAAGCTTATTTTGTAAAACTATCAAGAGACCATAGTTTTGCTTGATAGCATTACAAAATCATCTATGACCTGTAGCTCTCCTCCCAAGCAGCATTATCATAGTCCTTTCTTCTGTAGAATATACACACCTAAACACAGTTGCTTCTTTCCCTTCCTTCTATCCCATAAATACAGTTTTAATTACTGATTTTCATTCTTTTTATCTCTCTGAAAATAATTTCTTTCAACAGAATGATGTGAAGAAATGCCATTAATCTGCCCTTTTCCCTTCTGTGAATTAATAACAAGGATGGTACTGACCCCAAGGAATCATTACAGTACCTCACTAGATGAATGCAACTGTTACACAAAGCTCTAGCTAAAATTCTCCATCACATCCTTAACAGCTGCCATCTGTATAAAAATGAAAACTTTTCAAATTCATGAACTGATTTTTTTGTCCAATACTGTCACTAAACATCTGCATTGAGATTCCTTTTTGCTGAGGATTTGAGCACCTGGAAATTAGATCCAGCAATATCTAACTTACATTTAGCCAGCTGTGAACAATCTCAGATTACACCTCTCCCTTCTCAACGAGAAATAATCACCCCTGTTTTAGAGAACTCTGTGAGCATGCTGCTTCCATCCAACTTTGTTTGACAAAATTTGATCACATTTTTGAACTGAGAACTAATATATGTTTCTTGTTTCAGCCATTTAATGCTACAGTACACTGCATTCCTAGAAAGTACTGGTGGAGTTGGTACCATTCAGATTCTTTAAAAAAAAAAGTCACGACTACCACCACCACCACTAATAATAATAATAATAATAAAATGTGTGCTATGCACATTATTTTTCATTTAGCTAAACCCGTTCTGACTGAGGGTGAAATATTTCAAGGGAATGAAACAAGCAATCATTTGTTGCATCCTTACTTTCCCATCAGCAGTCACTGCAAACAGCGTCTGTTCACCACCAATTAACTGCACTGGTCTAAGGGTGGCAAGAGCTTCACATGGAGTTGGGACTTTGACTTTTGCTCCTTCAATTCCACCAAGTTGTCCTCTGTGATTATGACCCCAACCATAAATAGTTCCACTGCCTCCAGCTGAAAGTGTCCAATCATCAGGTCGTCTGCAGAAAAGGCAAAACAAGCAAAATCTTAAAAGAGCTGTTTAAAAGTCTCAAAAAATGCAGTTTATCATTATACAACGACAAAGCATCACAAGACCAAACCAGTAACAGTTGAAAGAAATTACCTATTCATCCACTGGACAAGCTGTTCATCCTGTTCTCTCTTAAAGATGTCATGGCACTCATGAAGAACATCCATATTTTCATTATCTGCCATTAATTCTCGGATTTTCTTTGCCACCTGTGAAATATTTTGCATTAAACAACATTATTCAAATTACCGATTACTCCTATCACGGTTGGCATAAAATAATTCAAACTCAGTGCTATGTTTTTACATGAGACACTTTCACATGTGTCCATTAATGTAATGTAATGTTCCATTAACCATTTAAAGCATTCCTGCAGTACCTCATCAAGGAAAAGGCGAGGTAATGGTGTCCTTTTATCAAGAGCCACAGCAACCCTGGATGCCATGCAGTATCTCCTGAACCAGGCCCATTTGTGTGTCTCTGCACAGCAAGGGAGAGTGTCCAACTCCAGATCACAAGCCAGAGCCACAAGCACCTGCAGACAATCAAGAAAACATTTTAGAGAGGTATCAAAAATGTGCAATAAAAACCAGTATGCATTTGATAGAGATGAAAAGCACATAGGCCAGTAGGGCCTGAACAGAGTCTCAGAGACAAGTAAAGTCACTAAGAGCCATCTTCATTATACTCATGGATGGAGTAACATTAAGTGTACCTACACTATCTCACACAGTTAGGTATCTGACTTCCTCTTTCAATCCAGAAATTTTTATAACCTCCCTGTGAAAAACATTCCTAGATTAATTTAAACTTTTCCATATCAAATCCCATGTGCTTAACTTTTTACCTTCCATTTCTAAACTAAGTCTCCTTTCTACAATTCAATGAATTTTCAATTGATTTTCAATGACTCAATTTCAAATCAATGTTTCAGATGAACATTGTGAACAACAAATTACTTCCTCCTTCTATAAACGTAAGATATTTTTTCTTTTAAGATAGGCACGCCCTCTTAGTTTCACTTTCATATTACAAAGAAGGCTTTTTCAACCTTTTGTTGTTCTTGCTCTTCTCTAGACTTCCTCAGCTTGCTTATTTTTATTTTGAAGTACAGGGTCCATTTAAGACATTGTCATTTGTTCCAACTGGATTGTAAATAAAACCTTCAGAAAACTGAACTAAATAAATAGAAATATATAACACTCCTATTATGACAGCTCAAAATCACTTATCAAAAAGTGTGCTTACAAGACGTTTTTCTGAGTTTCTCTGCCTAGCTAGGTACTCTTTATTTTTCATTTATATCTTTGTTTCTCCTCTTAGAAGCAGTATTCTGGTTTTGTCAGTAAGCATTACTGACATAGGACTAGGTGAGCTTAGCACATCTCAAAAAAATTGTTTTAATGTATTCTTTACTGATTGTACTGCATTACCTTAAAGAAAGGGCTGTGGAGCAATTGCTTGCCACCTCTCACAATGGGGTCTTCGTAGTCAAACTGTCTCTGCAAAGCTTCTGGAAGACCTTTAACCAAAGCAGCTAAAGCACTCCCTGTGAAACTCTAGAGATACCACACAACCAGAAAGTTAGAAATAGTGCATGCATTACAGGAAGTACATTATTTAGAAGACTGAGACAAACATGAATAACTTCCCAAACTACAGCTAGCTGTGTGAAGTACTATTTCCATCCACTTCTTAAAACAAAATTATTTCTACCACGTTTTGGCAATTGCAAAAGCACATCTATTCAGTCTTGGAATTAGCCTTTTTTTTTTATTCTAAACTGGAGTACCTTTACAGACTTGCAGACCCATGCAAGAAGACTATTCATTTGCCTATTTCCTATTTTGGCACTAACACTAAAAAAGTTGTACATCAGGGCTAGCACTTTAATCTTAATGTGAGAAATGTGAAGAGGAGCATCACTGCCTTCTTACCAAAGCCCGTGTTTCTCCCTCGTTATCCCCTAGGATCCGGTTGATGTTAATGGACTGGCCAAACTCCGTGGTGAGCAGTTTCCGTAGTCTCTGCAGAGCCCACATTCTGTGGCCAGCAGCTAAGGAAAAATAAGCACACAAAGAATGTAATTACTTCAAACAATCATCATAACTTAAAAAAACACCAGACCTAATTTTAAGACTATACCCACCTAAGGCACTCAGTTGAGCACAAGCTGCAAGAGAAGCTGCCAAGCGAGGAACGATGCTCCGGTTAGAAGCAAAATTTAAGCGAAAATCCAACAAACACGTAACCAAATCCATTGAGGGACATGAAAGAATGCAACGATCTGAGAGGAGGTCTTTAGGGCCTGCAAGAAACAAAAAGCAACAACAAAAAATAAAGCTGGGGAAGATTTGTCCTCAGACTGAAATAAGAACAGAACACAGGCAGGATTTAGTTGGCCAAACACAGCACTCTAGAGTGCTAGTCTGCACCTGAGTTATCTATTCTACTTCCCTTTGAAGAGATTGCAAGAAACATGCACTTTCATGACTTAATTCATGTAATTTTAAAACAGATGTAATTAAAACATGTAATTAAAAACATGTAATTAAAAAATAGGGGCATTTCAGATGACTTGTGTCCCAGAAGTATCCTCTCTTCACTGATGAAGAGGCAAACTAGAGTGAGTACAAAGTGTTTTTCTCTCTATATGTACAAGTGCACCTCTCAGGACTTAGTTGAAAAGGTTTCCTAAGTATGAATGAAAATGTTTTCTTAGTATAAATGTAAATGAACTATTGAAGTTTGGCATGTAAATACCATGTAATAAGTGCAGTGTAAAAAGCTAACAATAAAACCTACTCTTACCCTCCTGTAAATGATCTCTGTGCTACCTTACCTGCAGCTGGCATGATAGGGTAAACTGTGAATCGCCATCCCCATCCATTCACAGAGCCATCACTGATGAACTTCCACTTTAACTCATCCCCTGGAATTCGCAGTTCACTAGACCAGTCTGACCACTCACGACCTGTTACAGAAGGCAAGACAAACATGTTCAGCTCTACTGCCTGAGTCACTCATCAATAGCAATTGGTTAAATAGGATAAACATCACACAAAGGCATTCAAGAAAAAAAGCTATGTAAAGCACGTGAACATAAATGTAAAGATGTTATATTAAGTCTTAAAAAATTCAATTAGCACTGCTAGCAGATAGCCTTAGTACTTTTAGTACTGGATTCAGGAGGCTACTACAAGAGCTTACTAAAATCCATTGTCCTATTTTCAAATTAGCTTTCATATTACAAAAATATGTAATAACCTATACATTAAATTAAGCTTTACAGCTTCCAACCAGGAACCAAGCAGAAATATCTCAGTAATTAAACACGTCTGGGGAAAAATGGGCCAACATTAAAATCCCACATCATGACTGCACAGACAGTAACTACTGAGATCCTTGCACATGATGTAGTGTATGGGTAAGTACAACAAAAAATGTGGTGAGATTAAAAATATTCCTCCAAAACCTACTACAAATTAATACTGCTTAAAAAGTAAATCAGAGATATCAAGATTAAAGATGTGAAGAATTCATGTAGTGTCACATACAAAAGCCAGAGAACAAACAGAAAGGAAGAGCACCAGGCTATTATTTTGGACATTTGACAGCAGAAGAGCATTTGTCTTGACTGTATGAAAGCTGAAATTTCTCTAAGTACTACCTGAAAAAGGAAAAAGCTAGCAAAATAAGTATCTTTTTCCAATTGGTTAAAATACACTTTGAGTATATAGAAATTGATACATGTTGGCAGGGGTGAACACCGAATTTTACAATCCATCTGGTCTTTGGAAGACCCGGCCAACCTAAGCTTCACTTCCCAGAGACTCTCTATATCCAAAAACACCAGATCAATCTTTGCATCTAGATCCTACAAACTCCTCAGTTTAGAAGGCAGTATCAATTAACACAGGTTTTCCTCTCTTTTACTGGCATATCCCTAACAAGACATCAGTGAGAGGCAGAGGTACATTTCATGAGGCATTTAAGAGTCTATCACACAAGAAGCTTTTGAAAAGCACCATTTGTCCCAACCTGATCGGACGGACACGATCCTGTTGACGCCGTCCATGATGGTCAGTGGATCGTGACGCCGCTCCGTAGAACACTGGCGGTCAAACTCTACCCTCAGTCCCTCAGCACCTGAACAGCAACCAAGAGCAATCAATACCACAGACAAATGCAGTACTTCAGAAATCCACATGAAATCAAACACAGTTGTTTGGAAGCCATAGTGCTCATTAATAAAAATAACAATTTCTGATTTAATGACATTATTTGTCTGTAATTTCTTCTCATTGCAAGGTTTAAATTACATGCAACTGGAATGCGATTTCCCACCCAGTGAACCCAGAAATGCACATTGTGTAGAACAGAGATTTTCATCAGCATGTCAGATATCAGCTTCAAGATTCAATACTCTTCTATAGCAACAGGACACATAATATGGCTTTAAAAATTCAGTATCTATTTTCCTAAGTTAAGGAACAATTTAATGCAGGCAGGCTTAAAAATAATTGAATCTTAGCAACATAACTCTAAGAATTCTGTACCTGGTATTTTAACTGTGCCACTAGAAGATGTATCATCAGTATATGGATGGCTGCTCTCTACCACAACTGGCTGAGAAGAGAGGCGACCACTTTGTGAATCAGTTGCTACATCTTCTAGTTCAGTAACACAAAGCTCCAACAACATATCAGCAACCTAAGAAAAGAAAAACACACACTTTACAAACTGTATGTTTGATTAGTCCAAAAAATCTAAGTAAACTACTATTCTTCCCAAATTTAAAGTAAATAACTTGTTTTTAGAAATCTGATTCACAAACAATCATATTCATTCAGAAATACTCTTTTTGACAGTGTTAGAGCTAGAAAAACTCCTAAAACTAAAAGCCAAAAAAATACACTTTTCAGTAAGTAAATGACAACACAAATAATTGTTCTTCCTTACAGAAAAAGCAAACTATTAAATCTAAGATACAGAGCATACACCAGCATAGAAAGTTATAAATATTTAACCAGTATGTAATATTACAAAACACTGTTTAGGGAGGAAGTGCCAAAAGTACTATTTTTAAAAGAGTTTCTAATAAAAATTGTGTCTCCAAAACGCAAAAACCCCACACTAACCCAAAGTTGTTCAGGTACTCACTATTAATGCTAAAAAACCCAGAATTAATTAATTAATTATGCACACATAGCATGTACCTAGTTTGACTGGGAAAACTCAGGCCCAACATAAATATACACAGCTAATCATTGCAAATTGGGCAGGGGGAGTAACAGTTTTAGAAATCTTAAAAGAAACACGTTGTTACTCATTAGGAAAACTACCATTTGAAAGGTAAAGCTATAAGAAATATTAACCAGCTTTCAGGTCATTTCAGGTACATAGATATTTTATAAATAATTTATGATTTGTCACATTCTGTCAGCTATGCAAAAAGAACTCCAAACCCATGACTACTCTGTAGAAAGTTAGAAACTTCAAAGCATTAAATGAACATCTTAACAGTTCAGAAGAATTATTACATCATTAAGAATACAATATACTAACAGCATTTTTAGCCAGCAATAATGACTGCATCATTTTGAAAAATAAATTCAGATGCAAAGAAATCCCACCATGTAAGTTTTTAAACTAACATTCTATAGATCAAGGAAATAGAGTTTGGTTAATTCAGCTTCATGCCAATAACCACCAACACTTGGTCAACAGAATGTATTTGTGTATCTTAATGTCCAATTGTAGCATGAAACATTGAGAAACTATTCTGTTACTGACATCCACAGCACATGCATATATTCACATAATATTTCCATTAAAATGGTTAAAGGTCATATGCATTTAATTTCAACTCAAATTTTCACGTGTAACAAGTTTCTCAGGATGCTGAACAGCACTTCCAATACAAGAAAGCATTCCAGCAAGCTAGTAACAGAATGGACATACTTAAAATGCAACAGAAACAACACCTGACCTGTGGGTAGGCTGTGCCCATGCCAGACAGCACAGCTGAGAGAACATCTCTTCCCTTTTCGCCTGCTCTGTTGGACACCGCAAGCTTTAGCAGGTCAACCATGACTCGCGTGTCATCTGGTACCAGGAGACTTGTAAACTCATCCAAGTACTGCGGTTCTGGGCCAGATACCTTACTCTGACTTTCTACATCCTACAAAACAATAAACATCCCTCTGTCTTTAAACTGATTTTTACAATGCAGTCACTTACAGAACAAGTTTTAAAGCACCTAAACAGAAAAACTGCTATACAAAAGCATGGTAAGGACTTAAGTTTTAAAAAGACTATTGACAACATTACTTCTTTGGTTTTTGTCATGGTTTCTGCGATAATACTGGCAGCTCCAGGGTCATCTGTGACTGGAATGAAAGGACGGGAAGAGGCAGCAGCAGCTGAGGGAGTTACAGCAGACGGTGTCACAGCATCTTCCGAAGGAACGACCTAGCCAGAACAAATAATACCTAATGAAATGTTCAACAAGACACTGTAAAACCTTTAAGAGTTTAATTATTTATTAGAAGGGCTTGTGTTCAAAGACAGCAGCAATTTAACAACAGCCACAAGTTCAAAACCAACAGATTCATTGCCTGTATTTTTAGCTTCTATTTTATATTCCTCGTGTGGGTAAAACAGCCACCAACCCCCTCAATGCCAGCTACTACAAAAACATACAATAAACCATCACTGCCTGCAGAAAAGTCTACAAAGTAGAAGGCAAGCCCTGACAATACATATCAAATTCACAGTTTATAATGGCAAAAGACCTCTTCAGTAGCAAGCCTTTTCTTTTTTCTTCTTTTGTTAGCAGCTGGAAATTAACGCAGTAGAATTTCATTCAGGGCCTGATGCCTACATCAGTTGATCTAAGTTTACAACTATATTTCATTAAACAATGGTCAAACAGTCTCCTATTCTTGACCTTTTTTAATATCACTCCTCTAAAATTAATTCAATATCTCTAAAATATTACGAGACATCATTGTGATTGCATTTAAATGACACAATGCTTTCTGAAAGTTCAAAACTGATTTTGCACTAAAATTTTAGTTTTTTTCAAATCTGACACGTGCAGAGAACCCAGTCCTGAAATTAGAGCGTGGAGGAATTTTTTATTCTCTGCTACTATCAGACTAATTGAGATATTTGTCAGCTTTACAGTTAAAAACTGTTAAAAAAATATAATGTGACACTTTACCTCCCCTCTTCTGTCCTGCCAGGGGTTTGGGCTCAGCCTCTCCTCAATATCTCCTACAAGCACACACTCATCTCCATTTGCAGGGCTTCCTGCAGAAGTAGCATCTGACGGGGGCGCCGGCGATGAAGAGGGACATTCTACTGGTGCAATCATACTTGCAGGCATCAGTGCTCCAACAACTGCATCCCTGAAATCATTTAGGATGGATAAACATAAACCTAATTATAGTCCCTTGTTGAACTTGAAAAATGATATTAGCTTGTCTTAAGGTAAGGTTTCCAAGCTCTAGAATTTAGAGGGTAATTCATTGTTACTCTCCTTTGGGCATGATGCTTCAATAGTTAACATGAGTTTCTCTGTATAAATTTTAGCACAAATACTCTGTTCTCTACTAACAATGACAGCACTGCAAAGTTTTATTGTTCTTTCCAACTCTGCCCTCTACTGCTTCCTCCATATCATTCATCATGATTTACTTACACTGCTCCTACATTATTTACTTGAGCATTTCTAAATGAAATTTTTTTTCCCCAGGCAATGGAAACTTTTGTAAACATAACAACGTAAAACTAACATTGACATCAAAAGAAAATTTAAATGAAGCTTAGGCCCATCCTGAGGATTATTGTTAAATAATTTATACCTGACTCAAGAGTCCCTAATAGATGGTAAGCTATGTCATCTTTTGCTCTGCAACAGACAAGAATGTTTCCATGCCTACCTGGCATACATGATTTGCAATGCAATCAGTATGTGAGACAGTGCCTGCTGTTTGGCAACATTCCCATCAAGTGACAGGAGAATCTTCGCAAGGGAAGGGCGATTTGGCTTGGAACTGTTTGCCCCACTGATTTTGTTACTGGCAGCAGAAGAATCTGCATCTGAAGGAACACCTAAAAAGAGGTGGGGGGAAAGAGAAGGTAAGCATTTTTTAATGGTATAATACATAAAAGGAAATGTTTATCTAATTTCTTGTTAAATAGAAGAGATGACTGTGAAACTCACTCTACAGTAGATTCCTAAACTGAAGTGCCTACAGTTACAATATTAAAGTTCATACTGAGGCTTTCCAACAAGGGCTTTCATAAAAATAGTATTTGGTTTTGTTACTTGCTTCTGAGGATTAGGTAATACAGATAGAAATATTTTAGTAAAACAAATTTTACTTACACAAACATTCTGAAATAACAAGAATATTTATTAGGTGCGCATTGCCTTGGTAATGAAAAAGCCTCATTAGTAAGATGTTTGATGCTTTTATATTCAACACAAAACACTGCTGGCTTGATTCCCTAATTCTTAAGTCACTTAGCTCAGAAACAAGAGGTAATGTGTAAGAAGATTAATACTAGTATAGCATTCATCTATCATTACCTCCATAAAGAGGAAGTCCTTGGGGTGTTTGAAAAAGCATGTTGCATCTTAATTTAAAAGTTCCATTTTCTTGAAGAGGTTTGGTTGGGGTTTTTTTTCAGAGATTTTGTTGTTTTGTGGGGTTTTTTTAATGATTTATTTGCTCTATTCTATCACCTATTAAACAACACACAAAACAAACACTCCAATGGCAGAAAAGGAAAAACAATGTAAGGCAACAAATACCAACCAAGATATGAAGCACCTAAAGGGTCCCTCGCTGTCTGGAAAAGGACTGGTTCATGAACAGATGGTGTAGCTACATCCACTGTTGTCCATGCTACACTGTGGGAAGACCCACAAGCAACCCGAGTGATTTTCTGGCCTTCCAAGCCCTGGACAAGAGTGGGTTTTCTATTGACTGTAGTAGTTCCATTCCCTTGTTGCCCATGGTCATTGTCACCCCAAGCATAAACCTGCCAGGAAAAATTTCCATATATTACTTAGCTTCACTGCTTATCTCATTTAAATGCTTTCTCAAAAATTCCTAAGAAAAAAGTTAGTGATTTGTGCTAGTAATCTAGGACAATTTAGACAATCTATTGTCGTGACATTCCCCAGCTCCATTAAATAATGCAGGCATTATAATATATTAAAAGAAAAAAAAAATCAAAGCAGCACTTTATGAGATGATTCATAATTATTGCCAAATCAAAACAATCAGTTGATTCATAAAACACTCAATGTTCACAGTGAACAGTAAGTTAGAAGAATTAATTGCTTAGTAATTACATCAGAGAGCTGAAACAATATTATGATAACACTGCAAAATCTGTCCAGAATACTATGACTGCTGCTGCATTTCCAGAGAAAGAAGCAGGATTCCTTTCTGCATCAAGGAAAGAGGGGAAAGGAGGGGGATGCACAACATACCTGTCCAGTGTCAGTGACTGCCAGGCAGTGGAGTGCTCCCACAGCCACATGCACAATCTTTTTACCCCTCAGTCCTTCCACAACCTGTGGCTTCCGTACATGCACGTCTGTGCCATGGCCTAGCCTGAAGTAGTCACCCTTACCCCTGCAACAGACAGTAAATATAACATTCAAAACAACTGTACTGTTTACACATTCCTCTTCAATGCTTCCCAACTTCATTTGTCACTGCCTGAAACACGCACAACTAGCGAATGCTTCAAAACTGAATTACAAAGGCTTAAGAATGAGGATAACTACAGTTCTATTACACCTTAGCTTCTCACCTCAAGAGAGAAGACTGTGATTATGACTATTTTTTGTATGCAAAGCAACTGGCATTACGTTTAATTTCCTCTGCTGAAGAAACTGCAATTATAAACACTTACAAAATTCAAATGTTTTGATAAGACTCGGACAGATTTACACTACTGAGGATAAACCTAACAACAACAGAAACTTTAACAAGTCTGCTCCCACAAAAAAAATACACAGGGAACTAAAGTGTTGTGAGAATTTAGTTTTTTCACATTGTTGGAAACCTCAATATAGAGTCCCAAGTCTCCATAATTTCAATTCTTCCAAAATTGTTGTACACAAACTGCATTAAAAAAATAGCATACACAAAAGTAATGTAAAAACCTAAAAATGCCTCTACCAAGAATGTCAGTAAAGACGAAAAAAATCCTGATATTTCTTCCAGTATGTTTTTAGTAACCACTCACCCAAGTTCTTTTGCTCATCACCAATTTTTCTCAAGAAAGGTTATATTATGCTGGAGAGTAACATGATATAGAGTACTGTCAATCTCCCTAAAGTTATAACCAAGAAGTCATGATTTTTTTCCTCAAACCAAAATTCAAAAAAAATAAAAGTTTAGAAGCAGCTCAGCCATCCCCAGCTGAAACAGACCCAAAGAAATCTCCTTGTAGACCTGTTAATATCATGAAATAGCCATGTATTTTTGACTAGATGTAACAGTGTTAAGAAAAACTAGGGCAAGGAAGGAATAAAGAAGAATTTTGGAATGAGTTCTTAAAAAAAAAAAAGACTGTCAAATTCCCTTTCCTCTTGTTCCTTTTGTCACTACATAAAGAAAATAAATAGGAGGGAGAGCAGAAAAGAAATACAGTTTCCAAGGGCCACTGAAAAAAAAACATCTCTGTTAAAAAACTTTTCTCCCCTTTACCAATAGTACTAACATATAAAAATGCAAGTTTTGTGGATTTCTCTTCATATTATTCAGCAACTGCTGACAACACAACAAAAATGACTGGCTTAAGCCTACTTGGCTTTGATATACATCAAATGGGTCACAGTCTTATTACACAAGGTTGGGGTAAGACTTTGATCAGTTAATGCTCTGAAGATGACCTGCCATGCAGTAAGCTCTCAGATTTAACAAAAAAGTTTATAAATTCAAAAAGCCAGATTTGTGTTCAAAACAAAGCAGAAGCAACAAGCTGTTGTTGTGTTCCTGCATCCCCCAAGGAAGTTCCTTCCATCTGCTCTGAACTTCAGCTTACTTCCTTACTCTCTTGCATCCTTACTCTTTCAAGTTTCTGCTTTATCTGTAGGCTACATAGTCCAAGCTGTGGTTCTCAGGTCCTTTTTTGCCTCACTCTACTCCAAAGTCTTGAATTTAACATTCTTTTAATGTTTCGTGGCACTCAAAAGAGGGAACAATCTTCCCTTTCCTCCACTAATTCCATAGGAGCCAGGCATTCTAACAGAGTACAGCAAACAAGGAATTGTGCTACAAGACACATGGTTAGAGTAACGGAATGGATCCAGCTCATCTGGAAGAGCTGCCCATTTGAAAAACAAAGCACACAGATAAGGCACAAACAGAGTCAAACAGCACTAAATACAGCACAGAGTTAGCAAGTGCTTTGTTAATACTTCCTGGCAAATGTAACATACCATGTCCATACCACTCCTGACTTGGTCAGTGCCAATGAGAACTGTGCACCACACTCAATCTGACAAACGCCTTGGCCGTTCAGTCTTTCAATGTTCTGAGGAATGTTGCATCCTTCACTTCCTCCTCGGCCCAGCTTTCCAAAATCACCATCACCCCAAGAAAACACCAAACCTAACAAACATCAAATTGCAGGTCAAACAATGATCACAGTACTCCCATGTGCTAAAAAGTTTCTGAAACAATATACTCCTACCTTCATCTGTCAAAGCGAGAGTCTGAGCATCTCTGCTTCCACACGCAACCTGAATGACTCTGTGGCCAAGGAGCACTTTAACCTACAAAACATTCAGAGTTTAGTTTTCGAAGAAATATGTTACAAACAACAAGTTTTCGAAGAAATTATGTTTTAAAACCTTATAAACATTTCCAAGATCTCATCTCAGTCATTGTGCCCAGTCTGAGCAAAGAACTATCCAGCCATGCTCAGAGTCCAGCATTGCTACATGGAAGCTTCCAGATATGTATCAAAGTAGATGCAAGACACAATGCTGAAAGCAGCACTAACCATTTTGCATCACTTCACAAGAAAGAGACTGGATCTTTTTGGCCTTTCTGAAATAACTTTACTTTCACTAGAGGTATGTGTACCAAAACCTAATTTAGATCACTCCAAAACATACTGCCTTCATGGTTTTTGTTACTTTAGCTTTATGCTGTTCTCATTTCTTCACACATTTGCATTTCATCAGAAACAAGAAACACTGACTTTACCATCTTAGGCTTCAGCTGTGTGGTATTATCTCCATGTCCTAGTCTTCCATATTCTCCAAGACCCCACGTATACAGCTCACCACTAGAGGTAATAGCAGCACTGTGGGAACTGCCACAGGCAATATCACGGATGCGTTTGGTTTTCAATGCTTCTATCAGCCTGGGTTTATCGCAGTTCCTAGAGAAAATGAATAACAAATCCACTCTGTTAATCATAAAACAGCCACACAAATACTCCAACTGTTGCAACATAAATCGTGTAATAACTAACAGAAATCTTAAAATAATGCAACACTCTGATTCCTAAGATGTACTCTTTAGCAGCACCATACATCCAGAGTTAGCACTATTTTAATGTACTTCAAAGTTTATTTAAAGAATATTTTACGTATATGCTGCAAAACTGAGGTGAGAAATTCAAAATGTCAACGCAAGGAATCAATTAAACAGTGCACAAAAAAAGGTGAAAACCAATTTCCTGTCACTGCCCAAAGTCAAGTGGTTTATCAGCAGTGGACAGACCATAGGATTAAGAGATGGCACTCCCATCCTAACTTTGGTCTACACCATAGAAAAATCAGAATTGGAATTTACTGTCAGGCTTCTACGTGACTACTGACTATTTATTCTTAATGTGCTTAGGATCTCTTAATTCCAAAAAGAGATTCAATTCAAGATTTTCAAATATTGACTTTACCAGAACCACTATTAAGATTCCATAAAATTATGCATGGCCTCTGGAAATATTGCTTCTATGAAATGCCCAAGAGTTCCAAATCTCACTTTCAATAAAATTACATAAAACATGAGGCAGTTGAACATAAGCAGTAATACTGCTGTCATCTGGACTTCCCTTTTCATTAGCCTGATCCAGCCTTATGAACATTTATTTGTTGTAATCTATTAACCATCTGAATTAATTTTTTATGTATTATGGGCAGGTCCCTCAAAATATATCAGAATGACAAAAATGTTTACACATGGGCTTTGTTTATCAGGGGTTTTTCTTTCAAAATATTGTTCTGTTAATACAAATTAAAATCTGAGAAAATTCAAATTTTTCTCAAAGCTGTCCAGCAGAGATTAAACTACGTATTACTGAAAAGTTTAAGAAGTTTATTTCTGGCTAGCAAGTCTGTAAACTGAAGCCTAAAGAAAAGGGCTGTAAAATGACATGCCTAAATTCTGAACTGTTACAGCTCAGGAATGTAAAATTGCTATGGCTTTACTCGTCAAGGCACCTCTGAAAACCATATCTTATAAAAGTAACCAAAAACTGTATGTCCAAAAGTAAGGAATTTCATCAGTGACATTTGAAAATACTAGCCAAGACTTTATCCACTAGGTATCTTTCCATGTGTTATATTAATTGAATGCCTCCTTTTGCTACAAATGCTGCACCATAAATTGGCATATACTGTGGAAAAACACTCTTCCTACAACTATTTTTTTTCCTATTTTCACTTTTTTAAATTCCTATTATTCCTATATGTATTTAAAATACTGTTGTTGCCAATAGTGGTGGTCAGCTGTGTTGTAACATTCAACACAAATCTTTTACTGAAATAGAGACAAATGTGGTATCCTTACATTCGGCTGAAGTGACCAAGTTTTCCATCATCTCCTTCACCCCATGAAAACACCTTTCCATCAACAGTTAATGCCATAGCATGCCGGCCACCTAAAATTGTAAACATGAATTTATATTTTTGAGCTTTCAAGCAGGCAGCAGGTCTAGCAACAATTTGACATTGCTGTACTTCTACAATGCAACTCAACGAGCCCTTCAGCCCTATAGACATTACTTATTTTCTTCAGAGCTTTTGTGATTTAATTTAAATAAAAATCTTTTCTGACAATGGGTGTCCTGGCACATTAAAAAAAACCAAAACAAACCAATAATCACTCAATTTTTTATTTTCAGAGGTGCAATTAAAAATAACAATAAAAACAAACCCACCATTTAGAAATACTATAAATGAAAACACTTTCTTTCAAACAAATGGAAACACCAAAGTTACCAAAGTTGACTTCCAGGAGATAAGATAACTTGTATGGTCTAAATGCACAGATTTTAATAACAGAACCATTAGATTTAATCTAACATTGTATGCAACAGACAGAATTCAATAACCTGTATTTATTAAAAAAAAATAATCTGATATACTAGGGCATCACAGCACCCAAGAAAATTGCAAAGCAACTATTTTCAGGCTTAATATG
>VZTN01028384.1:0-28496 GCA_013400515.1 Erpornis zantholeuca
TCCCTCTTATACACCCTTTTATACAGATTTATATATTCTTAGTGCTTTTATCCTCCATACTTGTAACTTTCCAAGTCCGATAACTTAGCTGAGACCCACTGTGCCATTAAACCAGGAGACCAAACAGTCTGGAAGCTCCAGACACCAAGGTCCTTTCTAAAACATATTTTTGTAAACTAAGATAGGCCCAGCCAGGGGAAAGATTCCTCAGAATGGGGGGTTCACTCCAGCCTCTCATTGGGGAATCTTTGACAGATATGCTAATTTTTAAGGCCTATAATTGTGTGAATTTTGGTGTATGAGGGACGGTGTATGCACCTCGGGGCATTCCACCTGGACGAAGTGCCCCTTTAAGTGCCCCAAGGATCCTTAAATAAATACTGAAATAAAAAACCCTTTTCCCCATAAACCGTGTTTTTGTTTTAATTTTAAGACCAGGGAAAGGCCACACTGACATTTGTCTAGCCTATTTGTTCCTTAGTAGTTTAAGCAGTTAAAAGGGCAGTGGGATGTATGAGACATGTGGATTCACCATGCCTTCCACATCCTAAGCAAAATGTATAGAGCCTTGCAACAGCAGCAACAATATGCAGTGGTGCTATTACCTACATTTGGTAGTATATATAACAAACTGGACAATCCAGTCCCTCAAAGAGTTCTGTTCAGTCCAGTGGGAATACATACACATGCAAGCTTGCAGGATTACGGTTCAAGTCTGCAGGGCCAATAAATCCGATTGCAAAATATAAAACAAACATGCAGCCAGAATCCTCTATTCACTTTGCCTATGCACTAAGTTACTTAAAATGTTTTCAACAATTATTTGTGTTACAATTGTCTTTTAAAACACATTGTTCTTTTAGTGTTTAAGTGCTTCAGATATCCCTTGGACAAGTGCAGATAATTAATGAAAGCAAAGATTTCACAGAGTCTCGTGAAAGCACACTTGTCAGGCAATCTTTACTATTATTTTAATCTCTATTGTTTCACAGATTGTTTATGTTAATCTTCTCCTGCCCTTTTTACTGTTCCAGGCAATTTTGTGGCAGAATTGAAAGTGGAGGAGGCTGAGACAGACAGCATGAGGCATGACAGACGCTCAAGCTCTCCTAGCTTGTGTATGGTTTTATGTGCTTCTAATTATCAATGTGTGGGAGTTTTGTCAAAAAAAACTGGGCGTGTGGTTCCTTTTGTTCTTCTGTGTCTGTTGTGGTTTATATTTTAAATGGGACACAAATGTGATTTATAGTGCATGGCATGATGCAGTTAGGGAAAATTGGTCTTTTCCAGGCAACACAAACATGAGCAGGAGAAAGAGTGCACGTGAACAGTGTGTTCCTCTCAGTGGACAAGAAGCACTCCACTAAAGCTCACAGAGAGTGTAAACAACATGTGAGAAGCCCTCTTCAAAAAAGGAGAAAAAAAGTCAATGGCTTACTTCCACTGTGTCTAAAAATACACATCATTGAGAGGCAGAGCTGTGAGAGATCAAAGACAATAGGCTTTCAGCAGAGTCACTCTGAAGTGTGAGAAGCACCAAGATGGCATTGAAAGGTACCGTGTACTGACTAGCAAAGCACGTGCCATAACAGCTGGGGTACCTTCTGGAGAGCCCAGCACTGGGTAGTGCAGCTCAAAGTGATCCTGCAAGAAGATTCACACGAGGAAACCCAGCTCCCTGCAAAATGTGGAAAAATTTTTTCTAGGCCCTCAATCCCTTATCAGCCTGTAAGACAGAAGGACACAGCATGGTGACGGGTCTGAAAATGCCACAATTAATTTGTATGGTTTGGGAAAGGTAAAACATAATGGGAACAGGCCTTTTCCTTCTTAAAAAAACACTGCATATACAGACAGAGGTTCTTGAAATTTACCTCTTCTCCCAATGGGCTGCTAAAAAAGAACACTTCATATTTAATTTAATGAAATTAAAGTATGCAGAAATATATTGGAGAGATTGCTACTTAACTTCTAGTTCCTGATATATATTCTCAGAATAACTGAAAAAGAAATTACAAGAAATCCAACGGAACTCATTGGGTTTTGCTTCTCTAATTAAATGGTGCAGGAAGGCACAACACCTGAGGTTCAAGATTTTAATGCAGAGGTGATCATCCCAAACCAGGTATTGGAAAGGGCCAGCCTTACTATTCTTCTAAAGACTTTAAATTCTCTCAAAAAGTCCCTCAAAAAGGCATAGTTCAAGCTGCTTATTTTACTACTGGTAATTATGTAATCAACAACGTATGAACCTCAAATGAAACACAGAGATGAATTGTGAGAAGAATGAATACATGGATATATAAACCAAAGGACAAAATAGGAACCAAACATTTAATTAAAAACAGTTCTTCTGAAGATAACACTTTACACCAAATGTCCCAATCCTGCAAAGCTCAGTCAGTGGGTGGCAGGTTGTCTACAGAGGCATTTTTTCTCTGTTTAAGCATGATCTTGCAAATGGGTTAAAAAAATCTTCAGGGTGTTTGGATTCTATCTTGACTCCTTGTTAGGGAAGGATAAGACTGGATCTGTGGATAACTCCCAGCCCTGGGAACTCTACAACCTCATTTCCAAATTCTTTATATCAGAGCTAAGGAAAAAAGAATGAAGAAAAATGTGGTTTCAAATGAAAATGGATTCTCAAGCGTGGCAGTAAAAAAATAAACAAGCAGTGCTACAAGTATACATTGTCTGCAATCTGCATTATATTTGCATACGGGAAAAGACAGGGAAATCCTTTTCTGGTTAGAACAGAGAGAAAAGTGAAAACCTATGTGAGGAAAAGTAGAACTTTTTCAAAGTGCATGGGCTTTGATCCTAAAATGAGCCCGGTTCTTTAGCAACAGAAATATCTACTAAGACTTTCTAGAATTTTGCTCAGCTCCTTCTTTCGAGTGTCCCCTACCTCATTACAAACACACACCAAAATGCTGTGCTATGACAAGAAAGCTAAAACCACTTCTGCCTCAGGGTATGCATGCTTTGCTTTACTGGATTATATTGCTTCATTCCTGATGTTTCATCCACTTACTTAAATTGTTCACAAAACATTTGATTTGTGTACATTAATGCAAAACACACTCAACTGGAAGTTTCATGCATCCTAACTCTCCCCACTTCAGGTATTTACTGTTTACAGCTGTGGAAATTTTTGTAATTTGGCACCTTTCAATTCTCAAGTCGAATTGTATTCAGATTTTAAACTGACTGATTTAAATGAGCAGACTTTAACACATATGTGTTTCTAGGGTAGCTTGAAGTATGGCAACTTACAGTCTTCTCTGTTTAAGGTGGCAGCCAAGGTACATAGAATGCACAGCTTCTAAGCTTAAAATTTTAGTGCCTCTAACAGCAGAAGAAATATTGGGCAAATTTTCCTTTTATTTTAAAAATCCATTAATTCTATTAAAATTCTTTAATCCTAATGAAGGTAGGAAGGTCCTCTGAAATATGCAATGGGTTGGGCCATCTCTGGCCTTTCTTGGTCTTCTATTTATTTAAAGAATTTGATTTTCCAGTCAGCACAGGTATTGAAAATTGTATATCTACTTCAGAGTTTCTAAGCATGGTAAAGTCAATTATTTTCTGGGATAATGATTTACCCCAACTCTTCAGATACTCCATTTACTTTCTTGAACATTTAAAGTGGGAATGGACGTAATTTGCCTTTGCAGATATGCCACTGAATCCAATAAATTTACCTGCAGCTGCACTGGGAGTGAGTTCAGCCCTTGTATCTTACGCTTTTTTCCGAACGATATTGACAGAGTATTTTAGCATGGATCTAAGGGTAATATTTCCAGCAATCTTGTTTATTGCAGTAGAGTTTTTGTGTTGTCCCCACAGGATGCCTCCTCTCTTCCCCACTGAATTCCCTGAAAAGTAAAACTTCAAGGTAGCTCATATCACATGTTCCTGAAAGCAAGCAAAACCAAATGGAATCTTTTAAACTCCAAAGCTGTGTTTTAAAGTGAAAAGATGAAATTTAAAAAAAAAAAATTAAGAACAAAAAACTTTTACAATCACTGCTGTTCAGGGAGAGTACAAAGCAGGTGGGACAATGCTTTCCCACAGGTGCTGTGTCTGCCTGTGGGGCAAGGGGGAAGGATGGTTTGCTCCAATCTGATTCCCTGTGCTGCAGTGCCGCCCTGAAGCCTGCCCTCTTCCCTGGGAAAACTCCTTATCTGCTCAGGGCTGGCTTTACACCTGCTCCTGCTCGTCCCCGGACAACCATCAGTGTGCCCGTGGGAGTTTGCCCAGGCTGCCAGCTCTAACGCGGCTACTCTCTCTGGAATATTCCGGAGGCTGGAGTCTCTGCTGTCAGGGCAGGGCCACCAGGGCATTTTATGCTTCTCTTCTCATCTGTGTGTTGGGCTGCACACTGCCACTGGAACCTGACCTTGTCCACTAGAACTCCTGCATCCTGTTGTCCTTCATCTCTGTTTCCAGCTTGTTCTAGCTGCCAGGCAGCACCCTCACCTTGCATTTTGCTGCATTTTACTCTTTTCCTTTGACACCAGTCTTTTAATACACTTTTCATTTTGCTTTTTTATTGTTGTTTTCTCCTTTTTTTTTCTTTTTTTTTTGGCACATACCAGGAGGTTTGTTTTCCACTCTATCGGCCATCTGGTGTCTATCCATTATCACCTTTTGGAAAAGTGCCTGATTTTCGTTGGGCCAGAGTCTGTTTAGTTTGAGCTCTCTGTAGACTGAATTCCTGGAACTTGAACTAGCTTGAGACTTTTGATTGCGGAGAACTGAGGAGTTATTTTGAGACCTTTACTGCAACATGGAAGGCAATGTAATTACATAGAAATAGGAGAGATCGTGAACTTAAATCCATCTTTTAGACATTTAATCTCTGCTGGAGTGAGTATATGGTGGTTTTTAATGGATATGTAGAATACAGATGAAAACTAATATGCAAGGGAAAGAAAATCAGCAATGCAACAAACTGAGGATGATTGCATAACAAATAATAAAGCTAACATGCCCCTTTTTGGAAAAACTCATGCTTTGATCCACTATTATGTTTATCTTGAAAACACATTGTTTATCTAACAGAGTATGTGGTTGGCTTCTGAGGTCACTATCATATGGTGAAAAGTCCAGTTTGCTGTGAGTAGGAACATTAGGAAAAACCTTGTAGGTCAGCCAGGATAAAGTGGAGAGTCAAACTATTGCACACTTTCCCTGGAATAAATGACTAGTTACAGGTCAGCACGTGCATGAGGATTCCTGGCAGTTAGAGAAGGTCACCATCTGTTAAAGGAAAAAACACGTCCAAAATTAAATAAATGATGTTAATCACCTTTTCTCAGCGGAGCCCAGTTTTACCTCAGAACATTAGGGATTAGATTTAATATTGCTGAAGACTGCACAGTAGGGATAATCTTATATTTGAATTAAGGAAGCAACTAGCATGAAGCCCAGGTTTTAAAAGTCAATGTTTAAGTAAAATTTAGCATAAAAACTTATAAATATCTAATAGGTTTTGAAGTACTAGTGGAATTTAGGCATAGATTAATGTGTCCAATTTATCGGTATCTAATTGATAAAGATACCAAGGCTTTCTTCAGAGCTGGTGAAGTACCATGGCTCTTATAAATATATATCAGTTAAGTTAATTTTTTTGAAAAATAAGCAAGATTGAAGTAAGGTACCGAGTGAGGGCTCCACAATACATTGGCATAATAGGAGTTCCAAATTGTGACTTTACGGTTGCTTCTTGGAGAAATAAAAACCTATTTTCTATTTATTTCTATTTAGGATATAAACCACAGTATACAATTATATTAATCTCCTCATAATTCCCATGCTGATTTGTGAATTCCATTAAAAATTGCAGATTCTTAGTTCAGTATCTTCCAGATCAAGCCATTTGTCCAGCTGCTAACGTTGCTTTGTTTTTCCATAACTGATGGAAGATGTCTTCATGCACAACTAGCCTCCAGGGTATACCACTGAGTCTGTTTGAAGGATACTGAAGTATATTGCCCAGGGAAGGACAGAAAATGGTGAGAGGAGTAAGAACCATCGCCAAGGTAGCATATGGCAGAGAAGAGCAGTACTGCTAGCAAACCTGTCTATGAAAATCAGCAGTTCACTGGCCAGTGTCAACAGGCTTCTCTGACTATGGGTAATCTGTATCTCAGCAAATGAAAGAAATTTTGAGTGAAGACAGACAGTGATTCTGTTCAGTTAATTGCTCAATATTGGTAATGAGATGTTAATAATTTCGTTCTAGAAAACAAATATTTTACAGTTCTTCTAGATTTTGGTTTGAATCTCTCCTTGAACATGTAATGTTCTTTAACTCTATTATTTACTTTACTCATTTATAAATCTCAGGCTAGAGCTATTGTGTCAACTGTATTGTTTGAACACTATTAGGTTCTTTTTTTTCAGTCAGAGGACTGAAAGAATTACTGAGGAAAAATTTATTAGTCTCACCCTTCGGTAATTTCATTATCAGTTCTAGAAATATTAATAAGGCCTTTAGCTGTATCCCTATCCACACAATATCCAACAGTGGATTCTTTGGGCTAGCTCTTATGGGTGCTAGAGTGACGTACTCCATTTTACTGCTAGGGTTTCATGCCACTGTCTGAGAGTTTCTTGAGAATGGTTGCATTTTTCTCTTAGCAGTATTTTTTGCCATGTTTCTTATACTAGTGTCTTCCAGCATTTATCTTTTCTTTGTGACTTACAATTCCAGAAATATAGGAAGGACTCCTGTGGGATTGAACATTTTTTCAGGTTCAGCCCTTCATTCCACATTTCTCTTGTAGTACAAGAAATGGAGCAATTGGCATGTCCATTTTAATTTGCCTTGCTTACTGTATGATTTTCTCAGCTAGCCTGCTGTACTACAAGCAATAAGGGCTTTAGTTATGGATATGAAAACGCAATCATTTACAAAATCCCTCAGACGCCAGTGGCACTGTATTATCTCAAAGTACTTCTTTCCAGCTAATAGTCTCTGTGAAAAGAAACCCTCAAGCTGTAGAAGTTCCAACAGCTGTTTTTCCTGCCCTGGTTTTAATGATTGGTCTTATTCATAACCCTGTGACTCACTGCCCAGTCCTCCACAAACGCTGGTCCATGCGCTCCCTGACATCTGTATCCTGGTGCCCATAGCACTCTGCTCCCATGAAATGAACTTACATCAATTCAAGCACTGTCAGGGAGATTTCACACTGTCAGAAGCAAGATTTGATCCAGTAAAAGTAATATGAGTTTGTTGAAACTCACAGTTTCTTCTACCTATGAATATAAACAAAGACCTATTTTGAGGCAATGTAACTGCTGCTACCACTAGGAACATAATCAATATTCAAAGTAATAGAAGCAACTTGGGAATGTGGTTTCTTTGTGTTGTCCTAGGTATTTGAATCACAACATTCCTGCAATAAATAGATATGTGTTTTTAGCTGCATGTGGAGAGAAGCCTAAGAATTAATAGAAAATGACACATCCTCAAATATAGTATCAATTGAAAACACTTGGTTGTGACACGGGTTGCAGGAACATTTTCTTTAGGGGTCAATTGCTACAATCCCAAGAAACTGAACTGTGGAAACAGCACCCCCTGCCCTAGAATACCTTGCTCATACAAATGAATTTCGTTGTTCGGTTACTACAAGAACCACGCAATGATTTTGAGGCACACACTGTTCTTTAGGAACTAACAGATCCTCTGAAAGCTTTGGCAGGATTTCAGGTAATTTTATGTCTCCCCATCACTTCCTGCACCACAAGATTGAAATGTGGTCAAATGGGTTTTTTGTTTTTTGGGTTTTTTTTAATTTCCAGTCTCCAATTCTTTCTCATAGTATTGAAGTAACTTTTATTAGACTAAAGTTAGGCTCCGCTCCAGGAAATGATAGCTATTTTGCCCACAAGAAATTTTCAGATGACATGCTTATTTAAAACAGTTTTGTTTGTATTCCAGAATGCTTGATTCTCTTCAACAAATGAACTTAGTAAATAGAAACATAATTTTCCCCTCCTCTTTTTATGTCTGTTTATTCAAATTCTTGAAGGTTGTAGTAGATAGCTTCTTGTCATAGATACTAAGTGTGCAAACTAGGAATGTTGGCCTCTTATTTTTGCTATTTGTGAATAGAAAGGAACTTGTGGGGGCTGTGATATCAGGTGGCTGTCTTGGCCATGGTGATCATGAAATGATTTAGTTTAATGTATTTAGTGTAAGAATAACAAAGAAGAGTAGGGTTGCCACCCTGGGCTTCAGGAGACCTAACTTTAAGATATTCAAGAAACATTTAGTAGACTAACCAGAGAATTTGCTTTTGAGGTCTAACAAGTTTGTGAGTGCAGGTCTGTCTTTAAGAACCACCTTTTAGAAGCACAGGAGCAGGCAATCCCATTGCAGTGCAAGTGAATCAAGAGGGGCAAAAGACCTCCTTGGCTCAACAGGGAAGTCCTCATGGATCTCAAGAGAAAAAGAAAATTATATGACCTGTGGAAGTAAGGTCAAGCTTTGCAGGAATGTTGCAGCGCTGTGGTTCATATATGCAGGGAGAAGACACAAAAGGCCAAAGTTCAATTAGAGTTGAGACCGGCTAGTGATACGTTAGACAACAATAAAGGCTTTTTAAAGCATGTTAATAGCAAGAGGATGTCTAAAGAAAACATTGGACCAATACTTGTTGAAGGTAGTTAGCTGACTGCTAGGGACAAAGAAAAAGTGAAGGCATTCAGTGTGGCTGTTGCCGTCACACAGACACCACCTGAGCTGGGACCCAAGCTCCTTTCAGTGGGCAGCTCCAGAGCTGCTAAGTGCCTTTCTAACTCTGTACATACTCCACACTCACACTGGTCAGGCAAGGTTTCCTCACTGACTCAACACCATGTTTTCCATAGTAGAATCTCAGACACCTTGGTCCTTAAAGCAATTTAATCTTGGTGCAATAACTAAATAACAAAATCACAGCTCATGCTGGCTGCCACCAAGGAGAGACCCCGAAGAAAGGAAACCCTGGATTTTATACCATCATGAGTATAAACTCACAAGATTCTGGGGTCCTTAGCTCCTGGAGTGCCAGTCCCCTGGATGCAGGTTCCTAAGCATTTTGTTAAGCAAAGGTCAGCAATGCAGGGCCTCTTGCCTGGAGTTCCTGTAACCCAGAGCTCAGCCTGCAGCTCCACTGCAGCTGCACCCAGAGCCGCCTGCACTGTGTTCCTTAACAATAGCATCCCTCACAACATCCTTCTGTATAAGTTATCCAGCTGTGGGATGAGCGGGTCCACGGTGTGGTGAGTGAAGACCTGGCTGAGGGATGGAGCCCAAGGGTTTTAGTGAATGGCGTCTATGTCTGGCGAATGCCTGGTCACACCAGTGGTGCTCCTCAGGACTCCATTCCCAGGCCAGTTCTGCTCACTGTATTTATCCACCCTCTGGATGCAGCAGGTGAATGCACTGTCACCAAGTGGCCAATGCCAAACTCGGAGGTGTTGTTGAATCTCTGGAGGGACAAGAGGCCTTGCAGAGGAATCTAGATTGATTGGGTTGAACAATCATAAATGGGTGAAATTTGGCACATCCAAATGCTGTATTCTGCACCCGGGATGGGGTAACACCAGGCACAGGTATAAAGTGTGAGAGGAGTGGCTGGACAGCTGCACAGGGGGATGTGGGGCTGGCTGGTGCTGGGCTCAGTGTGGGTCAGCAGTGCCCAGGCAGCCCCGAGGGCAAACCCCATCCCAGAGCACCGAGCACGGCACAGCCAGTCCAGAGAGGGGATGGTCCTGCTGGGCTCAGCCTTGGGGCAGCCTCAGCGTGGGCTCTGCTGGGCCCTGCAGGGGCACAGGGATGGGGAGGTCCTTCAGCACATCCTGAGGAGGGATACAAAGCTGGTAAGAAGGATGGAAAATACATCCTGGAGAGTGGTGTAGGAATTTGGGCTTGTCCAGTTTGGAGAAAAGGAGGCTGAGGGGTGACCTCACTGCTCTCTGCATCTTCCTGAGGAGGGGAAGGGCACCTTGCTGAGCACCTCTCCCTAGTATGCAGCGACAGGATGCGACAAAGCTGTGCTGGAGGATGTTTAGACTGGACATTACAAAATTTTTCTTTACTGAGAGGGTAGTCAAACTTTGAAACAGGCTTCCTAGTGAAGTGATCATTGCCCTCAGTCTGTCAGTGTTTAAAAGGCATTTGGACAATGCCCATAATAACACAGTTTAACTTCTGGGCTAAGGAGTAGTTCAGCATTGTGAATCAGGAGTAATTCTACTAGAACCAATGACTTTATCTTGGTTCTATTCATTTCTAAAGAAGGAGAAATAGATCTAACATGCCTAATGACTAGATAAAGCATTTTAATAAAAATGTAAGATATTCTATGACTATATGATTCATACAAGCAGATTTAAGTTAGATACCACACCTGGTGTAAGCAAGAAAAATGACATTTCAGAATCTAGGTGCAGTCTTATTAATCCTGTTTCTGCAATACCAATAGTCTGATCCTATTTTATATCCCTCTAGCCAGAAACATATCTTCCAGAAGTCATGGGAAGCCTCAGAGAAAATAGAAGAGTTTGGAGATGGATCCCTGGTACAGGTAGCAGGCTACTATTCTTTCCTAATCTTAAAATTGTTTTGTTTTCAGTAATTCCCATCATCACAAGAGAAATTATCTGTTATTCCAACCACATCAAGCCTTTTTTCACAGTGGAATCTATGTTGCCTGAAAGCAGAGGCTGGTGTGTGGCAGCCTAATGAATTCAGACATAGTTACAGATTTGGTGCAAAGTTCAGGAATCACTCATTCAGTATAATATTGATTCTGACCAAATTTCTACTGAAATTTTACACATTACTCAAGAATGTTTATTTCTTAGAAAAGATACTAGAGCTGCAGATCAAGGTGATTTTATTTCCTTGTCCACAGATTGTGCCAATGTCATAAACTTAAGGCATGGGAAAAAATCTAGCAGTTCCAGTCCCTGAATCTGATTCAGCTAGTATTTGGAGACAGCTATATATGCATGTGGTGATGCAATGCTCAACAAAAACATCTAACTTCTTGATGCTGGAAAATTAATATGAGCAATAAACTTACCTGCCAGTATTCCTGCTAGGCTAGGTAAATGATTCTAGGATTATACAAGCAGCAGTTTGCTGACATAAATAAAAACCATCTATTTTTGATGCATCTCCAGATGGATTAAAGCTTCCTCTTAAGACCTTTAATGTGGAATTCATCTTTCAGATTGAGACACCTAGATTCAGGTGGTTTATAGGTTTATATAGGTGTCTGCATGTACTGTACTTACACTTGTATCACAGACACTGGGGCTCTAGTGCATACCCTAGAGCTGACCCTAGCAATTCAAGCCACAGTATAGCTTTATACACCTTTGAATACCTTTTTAATAGATTTTTCAGTCCCTTTTGCAGTATGAGTTCACATTCCAAACATTTTCCTAAGGCCATTCGCAGGCCATGAACCTGGATACAGTGTATGGAAATAAAGGAACATATATAGACATTTTGATTTATCAATGATTTGTTTTTCTCTTTCAGGCTTCTTTTCTCTTTTTGTGCTCTTTCAAACAGGTTTTTGACAGAGTAATATTTTAACTAATGTATATTTTAAAAAACTAGATAAATAATGAAAACCATAAACATTTTGGAGGGCATCTTATTTTTCATGGATATTATCCATAATATTTTTTCAGAGGTTGCATTTGCTCTTACGTAATGGAAAGATTTCTAGTACCACTGAAAATGATTAGGAGCAGCAGGTTACTAAATAGCTAGAGCTTTCACAGAAACTGCTCTGGGATCCCTTCTTACTTGATTTAATATAAAGTGAAACGTGTTTGACTGGAACATATATGCTTTGACTATTGTGCTTGAACCACATCGCACAGGCAGAATTGAAACCATACGTTAATGGAATGCGGATATTGATGACAGGAAGGATGTTCTCATAAACAGAGATTGGAATCCATATATCCCTCCACCTTCTGCTTGTTTTCATCTGCTGGCTAAGTAGATGATCCCACGACTTAGTTTTTATCAGTTCTTGGAAATAAACCCAATAGTACAGTGGACCACAAGAAAGGTAACTGCTTAAGGACAGCAGAAGAATCTGCAGCAGGGGTTGTAAAATATTAGCATAAATGTGAATTTTTACGAAGTCCTGTGTGTGAATGCAATCCTCTATTGTCAAGGTAAAAAATTTTTAGTGCTGTGATATTTTTCTGCTGTGATATTTAATTGCTGACAGCAAGCACACAAGAAATCATTCAGTGTCAAGCGGTTAATTTGTCTTCATATAAGTGGTGTAATAGCTGTATAATATATATTTGATTGGTTCAAGACAAGTTTTATCCAAATTAAGGAAATGGCTGTTGCGAGATGTCCTCTGAGGAAATAATTCGCACCCTGGCAAAGCAAATAGATGTTTTTGCAAAATGTACTTTTCTCATAATATTCATAAATTAAACTGGCATCTATTTTTCTGCAACTCTGTTATACAAGCAATGGGATTATTTTGCATTTAACTTCTTATTAATTAAAAAATATTTAAGGGGCCTGATAGTAAATACATTAAACATTATATAATTATATAAGAATTTTCACCATTTTAGAAAACTTGCAAGAATGACTTTTCGTCTCTGTGGCCCATAACAGTCAATTGGCTCTCTTGTGAAATTAAAATTGCATTAGAGTCTTGTGGAAGACTATTTTCTGGAGCTTTAGCATAAAATAATAACTTGAAATGTCACTTTTCTGACAGGCAATCCATGAAATTTTCCAATGATAGTTAGAGAAATCCCACCTTCAGTTTGTTGGTGGTTGTGACCTGGCCGTGGAGATAGTGACAAGGCAGTGATAGCTTGTATGCAACTCTTTGCTTACAGCATCTCTTTGCTTATAGAACCTGTTATGGTGAAGCTGTTGTCAGTGAATGATGGAATTGGGGTCGAAGACTGTAGAGAGAAGGTGGTGAGTCTTAGATTCGGTTGTTCCATCTTAGTAGACAACATGTTTGACCTTCACAGCTCATGTATTCTTTTTATTAGTTTCTCATAAATGGGATGTCATAAAAAATAAATGCAGAATACATGCATGTCTCCAAAAAGATGATGATTAGATATTAGTTAATTCAAAAGAATTATTTAAAATATGTAAAGAACATATTTCTAAAATTGTTCTGACTACTGTATGAGCTGTGTGCCTTTCAGAATAACAAAATTCACCTGTTGGACTTCTTTCTTTCTTTCTTCTTTTCTTTTAATGCAAATCTATCTTGCTTTTTTTCAGCCAATTATGCTCTTTCCAGGCAATTCTTAATACAACTAATTATTTTTTTTAATATCAAAACCCAGATAGGTTCCATTACAAAGAGTACTTGAGGGAAAAAAAAAGAGAAAGGATGACGTCTTCCATGCTTATCTTCATAGAAAAGACTGACACACAAGTCACATGTGGCAGGGTGAGAGTAGGTAACTCTTTAGGGGGAAGGGAAAGGGTAATTTTGCCAAGAAATGCACTAAGTTAAGAGAAATGTCATTCACAATGAGCTGGATTTGGCTAGAACTTTTCCAGATTCCTCCTTTGTATCATGTTCACTTTTTCTTTCTCTCGTGCCCTGCCTGTTCTGCATTCAGTAAAGTGAAGAAATTCCTAAAGGTAGAATTTTTATCCTCTTATGTGAAAATAAGTAAGAAATTATGTCGACTCAGAGTCTCAATGTTGTCCAGTTAGCTGGAAATATTGCCCAGACATATTTGGTTAATTAAATTTTAAAAAATTTAAAATGGAAAAAAAGAAATTAGATTTGAAAGAAGTAATTACATGCACATCTTCCTTTATGTGAACAAACATAACTGCTCAGCGCTACCACACTAAGGGAAAACTATTCAAGCATTTCCTTCACTGAAAATAGCTGAAATTCCTCCCTAGGTACTTAAGTAGAAGGGCCCAGAAGATGTGTTGTCTGTCCCCAAGGCCCCTTCCTCCTCCAAAGAAACCCAGACAAGCAAACAAACAAATCCACAAAAAAATCCCAGAGACTGTAAAATCAATGCAATTTGGGAGCAGCAAGACAGCTGGTGAACAGAAAGTTGGTGGAGTTGCTTATATGGGAGAACCTAAATCTTCTTAGTTTGCAGAGTTGTAGATACTCTTCTAATGTCTTCATCCTCGAAGCACAAACAAGGTTTCAGCTGATTTGTAAACATGAATGCAGAAGATCCAGCTGTGGGAGGAAATGACTAATAAGGAATGCATGACAACTTGACTTACTGTTGACTTCTTGGGTGACCAGTTCAAATAGCCAGAGGATGTGTTAACTAAACCAACAACCAGATTCCAGTGGGTGGAGGTTATGACAACATTTGTCTTTCCAATCCCATGCCTGCTGACACAGACACAGGGTAGATTTCTGCTGGTTTTGTGGACTCTCTGACACATGGAGCATTCTCAGCATTTGCATAGCTCATTTTATCTTTTGATACAGAATAAAAGCAAGGGAGAGGAAGTGACCTAAACAACTGAATAGTGAAAAGCTCTAAACTCATGCAGATTTTACTATTTCATATTGATTTAGAACAGGTTGTACATTTTGGCAATTGCCTAGCAAGTTAGAAAGACAAAACTTTATTCATACTAAGTAATTTCGTCAATATATTCCAGACAAAATTATGCAAAACATTAAAAAAGTATTATGATCTTTCTCTGAGCTNCTTATGTGAAAATAAGTAAGAAATTATGTCGACTCAGAGTCTCAATGTTGTCCAGTTAGCTGGAAATATTGCCCAGACATATTTGGTTAATTAAATTTTAAAAAATTTAAAATGGAAAAAAAGAAATTAGATTTGAAAGAAGTAATTACATGCACATCTTCCTTTATGTGAACAAACATAACTGCTCAGCGCTACCACACTAAGGGAAAACTATTCAAGCATTTCCTTCACTGAAAATAGCTGAAATTCCTCCCTAGGTACTTAAGTAGAAGGGCCCAGAAGATGTGTTGTCTGTCCCCAAGGCCCCTTCCTCCTCCAAAGAAACCCAGACAAGCAAACAAACAAATCCACAAAAAAATCCCAGAGACTGTAAAATCAATGCAATTTGGGAGCAGCAAGACAGCTGGTGAACAGAAAGTTGGTGGAGTTGCTTATATGGGAGAACCTAAATCTTCTTAGTTTGCAGAGTTGTAGATACTCTTCTAATGTCTTCATCCTCGAAGCACAAACAAGGTTTCAGCTGATTTGTAAACATGAATGCAGAAGATCCAGCTGTGGGAGGAAATGACTAATAAGGAATGCATGACAACTTGACTTACTGTTGACTTCTTGGGTGACCAGTTCAAATAGCCAGAGGATGTGTTAACTAAACCAACAACCAGATTCCAGTGGGTGGAGGTTATGACAACATTTGTCTTTCCAATCCCATGCCTGCTGACACAGACACAGGGTAGATTTCTGCTGGTTTTGTGGACTCTCTGACACATGGAGCATTCTCAGCATTTGCATAGCTCATTTTATCTTTTGATACAGAATAAAAGCAAGGGAGAGGAAGTGACCTAAACAACTGAATAGTGAAAAGCTCTAAACTCATGCAGATTTTACTATTTCATATTGATTTAGAACAGGTTGTACATTTTGGCAATTGCCTAGCAAGTTAGAAAGACAAAACTTTATTCATACTAAGTAATTTCGTCAATATATTCCAGACAAAATTATGCAAAACATTAAAAAAGTATTATGATCTTTCTCTGAGCTTTTCAGTAAGACCAGAACTTTCTAACTGGAGTACCTAAGTAAGGTGACCTAATTTGAAGGCTCATAGAGGATTCAAGCTCTTAAGAGTCTCTGCTGTGCTCAAGAAGATCATACTGGTTACTGATTTTTTAAAAAAAGTTTTTTAGGACAGAAGTCATAGTAATGACTTTAGAGTCACTTCTTTTAGTCACTTCTGTTTTAGAAGAGCAACAAAGAAAAAACAATCTGTCATTGAGACATACCAGCGTACTATTGATATAATCACTGTTTCAACCTCTTGCAAAAAACCCCCACTTTCCATCCTTTCACTGTAATGACATGCAAGGTACACAGCTGTCCATTTTGTAAAAACAGAATGTTCCATATGAACAAATTTTCTTCTCAAAAGTTTCTATTAAATTTGGAGGGTTTTTTTTTTGAGGTTTTTTTTGTGAAATTTTCAAATTTTTTTTGTGAAAACTGAGATTTATCCAGGGGGGCAGGTGGTGGGATGTAGCAGGTATTGTGGCTACCTTCTGAGAGCACCTCTGCAGGGAAGAGCCACTCAGCGATGCCACACACAGAGACACACACTCACACCAGATATCTCCAAACATGAGTCGATGGCAAAGAGCCAGGAAGGGTCTTTGTATGGAGTTCCATAGAGAGGTTTATTCCAGCCACACCTGAAGGGTTCCAGGGATGCACCAACAGTGGATGTATGGACAGACTGCGGAATGAGAGGCTGGAGAGCAGGGCCATGGAAAGGGCCCTGGGTGTCCTGACCAATGGCAAGTTGAACACGAGCCAGCAGTGCCCTGGCAGCCAGGAGGGCCAAGTGTGTCCTGGGGGACATCAGGCACAGCATCACCAGCTGGGCAAGGGAGGGGATTGTCCCCTCTCCTCTGCTCTGGGGCAGCCTCACCTTGAGTGCTGGGGGCAGCTTTGGGTGCCACAATATGAGAAGATATTTATCTGTTAGAGAACATTCAAAGGAGGGCAACAAAGAAGGGTCTGGAAGGGNTATTTATCTGTTAGAGAACATTCAAAGGAGGGCAACAAAGAAGGGTCTGGAAGGGAAGCCATATGAGGAGGAGCTGAGGTCACTTGACCCTTCAGCCTGGAGGAGACTGAGGGGAGACATTGCGGTTACAAATCCCCCATTCAGGGATCTCATTCTGCACTGATATCTGCTCTGTGGTGACTAGTTACAGGTCTCGAAGAAATAGTATGCAGTTGTGTCAGGGGAGGTTTAGATTGGATATCAGGAAAAGGCTTTTCACCCAGAGGGTGGTTGGGCACTGGAACAGGCTCCCCAGGGCAGTGGTCACAGCACTAAGCCTGCCAGAGTCCAAGAAGCATTTGGAAAATGCTCTTAGACACACAGTGTGATACTTGGGGCTGTCAGAGCTGCCCCTGTTTGCAGACTTAATTTGTACTAATTGACTAATTGACTTGTGGGCTACTGACAATGTATACTTTTTAGATCTAAAATCTAGACCATATACACATAAGCATAATGCCTCTTTATTGCTTTTTCTTACAGTAGAAAGATTTCTTGCAGTAGAAATTACTGTAAAGTTCATTGATGAAATATGTTGAACTTCTGTAGGATAGGAAGCCACTGCAGAGGGATCTGGACTGCCTGGATCAATGGGCCAATGATTTGAGGTTCATCAAACAAAATGCTTAGTCCTGTGTTTGGGTCACAACAACCCCAGGCAGAGCCACAGGCTGGGGCAGAGGGGCGGGAAAGGACCTGGGGGTGCTGGTGACAGCAGCTGAACATGAGCCAGAGTGTGCCTAGGTGGCCAAGAAGGGCAATGGCATCCTGGCCTGGATCAGCAATAGTGTGGCCAGCAGGAGCAGGGCAGGGATTGTCCCCTGTACTGGGCAGAGGTGAGGCCACACCTCGAGTGCTGTGTCCAGTTCTGGGCCCCTGACTGCAAGAAAGACATTGAGGTGCTGGAGTGAGTCCAGTGAAGGGAACGGAGCTGGGGAAGGGTCTGGAGGAACCTCCTTCTTCTGGAGGAAGAAGCCTTATGAGGAGGGACTTAAGGTTTTTAACCTGGAGAAGAGAAGTCTCAGGGGAGAATACACTGCTATCTCCAGCTGCCTGAAAAGAGGCGGTAGTGAGATGGGAGTTAATCTCTTCTGCCAGTCAACCAGTGACAGGACAAGAGAAAATGGCCTCAAGTTGCTCTGGGAGAGGGTTATATTAGATATTAAGACTTTTTTTTTGCAGAAAACATGGTCAAACTTTGGAACAGGCTTCCCAGAGAAGTGGTAGAGTTACCATCCCTGGAAGCATTAAAAGAAACTGTTTATGGCACTCTTGGACATGGTTTATTGGTGTCATGGTGATGGTGCTAGGTTGAATACTAGATTTGATCTTAGAGGGCTATTCCAACCTTAACTAGTCTCTTATTCTATGGTTTTATATATTGTATTTTACAAACATTTAGAGTCAAATTTGGCCAATATAAGTCAGCAAAACTGATTTATCAATGAAATGCTTACTTATCCCTGTTGAGCTCTAAGATCATTAAAATGTATTTCACATAATTTTTTTTCCGAAGTGCTAATTTTTAAAGTATTTGAGAAATAAGCTACAAGTTGGATATCCAAGGCTTTTGAGATGTTATATACAGAGAGACATCGCATATATGGTATGAATATATGTGAGTACCTAGTCTCTGAGAGTAAGTTAAAATCATGATCATGGCACTGGATTTGGAGTCAACATAGACTTAGGCATGTCTAAAAGACCCTCACATTCTGCACTGCTAGTTTTGAACATACAGTTTTCTGGTATTTTTCAGTTTAGATTATGACATAGGGAAGCAGGTCGCTCAGGCACAGACTTACAGCAGAATGTAAATTCAGCTTCTTGATCACATGCCAAAACAAAAAAATTGTTTTCAAATCAAGCTGCAAAATTAGTTCAGTTGTGTGGACCCACTGTTCAAATGCATAAACCTGGAAAATGAAAGGAAGAGCAACAGTTTTACTGTTTGTATCTTAGATCATTTGAGGTAGTAAACACTGAAAACTTAGACGTGTTAGAAAGTGCATGAAAAACTTATTGTTAGAACTGTGTGATGTTCTTAGCTCAAGGAAAAATAATCCTGGGGTTGTTATAAGGTGTCAGTGACATCCCACTGACAACATAAGCAGATTGTTGTTGCTAGTTGTTTTTCTTCCACCTGTTGGTTTTCCATATGAATTTCATTTGTTCTTTCTTTGCTCTGTGTCTTATTGTATTTGTTTTCTTGTTCTGTGTGTCATTTTCTGTGCGTCATTTTAAATTCACTTTCATGGCAGGATTGTCTCCCTTTCTCATTCCCCTAGGAAGAAAACAAACATGACAACCACAATGTTTGGGTGGACTCACATTTAAATAAAGAGTTCTTCCATCCTTTCACAAAACACAAACTGAACTAACTAATCTTGGTTATGCTATTTGAAACATTCAGACTTGCCAGAAATACTGAACACTGCCTGTCTTCAGATACAATAATGATTACCAACTTAATTTTTTTGCACCACAGCCTTTTCCATTCACATCCAGGCTCCATTGTTATGGTGTTTAAATCTTCTGCAAATATTCTTTTTTGTCATTCTTGGTCTGGTTTTTTATTATTTCTACAGTAGGAAGTAGGAGTGATAGAAAAAGATACTTAATTAGGCATTAAGGCTAACGATGTTTTCAGTACAAGAGAAAGAGTAATGGAAATAATGAACTTATCCTTTCATATACTATAAAGTTAGTAATTTCTGATTAGCTATGCCATTAAATATTGTGTATTGATTGTTAGGAAACTGAAATAAATTTATTGCTTTAACATAAAACCTCTATGTGAGTGAAGACCCATTAAAGTCACTTCATGACATTTGGCTTTTAATTTAGCCAGACCTGAGGAATTGAATTATTCCATGTGATGTAAGACCAGTGGTGAGTCATCCAACAATTTAACCTAGGCAAAAATCTGCCTTGCCATTCCAAAAGCAATGATACCATCCTTTGCTTCTGTAGCTTTAATCTCAGGTAGACGTTTTGAAGACCCTCTGCTGTGCAGTTTTTGGTGGACCAAATGCATACCAGCCTGTAAAGTTTTCCTCCTCGCAATTTAGCATGTAGTCTCTGGAGATACAGAGTAACTGAATTTGGCAAAGAAATTTCACAAGAGGAGGAAATAAGATGAAAATACGAAAAATTTGAATGTGATGACTTACAGTCTGAATTTGCATACATTCTGTTAAATATGTTTTTTCAGGTTACTGTATTTTGAAAACTAAAATATATGCTGATTTTATATTTACTGCATATAGGTAAAACTTTATAAAATGAAAGCCTTGTTGCCTTTGTAAAATCATGTCTTAGAGCTGTTACTTTGGCTAGTAAAGGATGCTGAGAAAAGCCTGTGAGAAGAAAAACAATTAGTTTTTACTCATGTAAATATGGTACCAACAGAAGCAAAAAAAATTAAACAATAGAAGGAAAAAAACAACAACATATCTGCACATGTTATTTTTCTGAATGCTTGAATGCTTATGCTATAGGTGACCAATGGTAATATATTGTAATTAATAATAGCCAATGAATCTATGGTAATTATTTGGTAGCCAATGTCTATGTAACATAAATGGTAGCATACAAAAATATATAAAGAGAAGCCGCTTTGTTTAATAAATGCCATTTAGGTTCCTGAAAGAGGCCCTGTCTGTGAGTGTGTCGTGGCCACCCCAACAACATAACAATATATTTTTATTCAAAATAATATGCTTTAAGTTTTGATGATCCTGTGTAGAGTGCTGCAAGAATCTTGTAAACTGCAGTAGGACTTGATGGAAGCTTTGGTAAGAGCTGCTGAACTCTGTATAAGATGGAATAGTACTTAACATTATTGAATTGTTCCCTATTATTCAGTGCTATGGCTGGTTAGCTTTTGGTAATGGATCACAGTATATGTGCTCACCCAAGCCTGGGAATGCTCCATTAGAAAGGACTGAGTACTCATTGTTAATTATTCTTACTTAAAAGAGAATGCAGAAATAAAAGATTTTGTTTTCTACAAATGTGAAATTAAGAAAATAAACTAATTTCTTAAATCAATGTGGTTTTGCAACAGTATAGGAAATTTAAGGTGAACAAGAAAAAGAAATCCTGTGCTTTATAAAGATGGATAAATTCTAGAGCAAATATTTTTTAGCATATTCTGGGATCTCCATTAATGAAATGAACACCTTAAAAATTGGGTCCAAAAGGCATCATTCAGGAATGATAAAGGGAAAAACTGACTTTGGCATAGACTAGAACTCTCCATCAGGGCTTTCAGACTGTACCTGAAGGCTTCTATAACAGAGTTAAGAGTTGTGCCCCAGGGCTTGTATCTCAAATCATAAATACTCTGTGTAAATATAATTTCATGCACAGAGGTATGAAATGCTCATGCCTTACCATTCTCCAAATATTTTTCTCTTTTAAGTTGCTTGGTTTCAGGAAATGGGGATGTTCTGCAGCGCATGTTGTAATCTGACTTTGGGTTACATTTTGTCTTGTTTGAGCAATGTTTAATGTCAGAATCATGCTTGCCTTTTAGTATTGACCTATTTTTTAAGACCACAGGCAGATTTTGTAATCCTAATAGATCAGAATGAAGTTGAAGTATTAATGTGCCTTATTTAAAACAATGAGCCATGACTAAGAATTATTAATTCTACAAGTAAGAGACTTTTCTATTACTGTAATTTTTTGTTTCTATTTTTTAGGCAAAGAAAGTGGAACTTTAAATAATTTCCTTAGAAATTTAATGTTACAATGCTTAATGTTACAATTGCACAAAAATCATCTGTGTTCAGTTTCTTCTTTCCATTCCTGTGTGGACAGGTCAATTCCTGCAGAACATCCATTCAACATATACTGAACTGAGTGGTGCTCTTTTTAGATTTTGTGGACTGAGAAATAGCCAGAAATATATGGATTCCAGTCTTTATTAGTGTAAGTCTCTTGTGGATCAGCTGTTACATCTATTGGTAGATGGTATACAGACCATGCTTGGTAGTAGGAGGAAAAAGAATACTTCATTTTTAAAGCAAAGGATAGGCTGGTGATGGGTTGTCTCTTGGTGTGTGCTTTCTTTTTGTGGTAAACAATTGCCACAATGGTGTGATGCAATCTTGATCCACAGCAGTTCAAGAAAGTTCTTCTCAACTGATAATATTGGAGCTTCACTGGGGTGGCTGTGAGGTGCACCTGACAGGGTAAATACTGCTGGAGTATTTGAGGAGGCAAGCAGTCCAGATTTAATTTAGTTTCAGTAAGGACTGAAAGTCAGGTAAAAAGGGAGGAAATGGGGTTTTTTTGCATGTAAGTAAAGAAATGTTGAATAACAAAAATAACATTTTCTGTAATTAAACTTCCTGAAGTGAAGCAGCAGTAAGGTAGAAGGAGAACAACGATAGAAGCGAAACAGTTTGTAAGGGTTATTATTGTCTGTCAGTTAGCTCTGCTTGATGCCTAATAGGAAGAGAGACTTTCAATAGAAGTGGCCTAAATGAAAAATGGAAAAGAAAAGAATATGAGAAACAAACAAACTGAACATTCCATTCTCAAAGTGCTGAGCAATTCTGCCTGCAAAATTCTCATTTTAAAATATGAGAAGTATATTAAAGAAAATTACCCAAAAGCCAAAGACTCTTTCAGATTACAAGGGTTCTACAAGCAATGATGACATTTTAATATATTTGCCCTCTTGCACACCCAAACAAAGTGCAGAAGCTGTAGTCATGAATGCAACCATGCAAAGCAGAATAGAATTGCTTTAAAACCTGAGTTATTGCCTACTCAGTAATAAGACATTTGATATCTTTCATGGAATTATAATGTGGTTGTAAAAATGTTTTCCCAGCCTGACACTTAGGTATTCAATCCAGCAGCACATTTGTTTTCACAATATTTGAAAAACCTGTTTGGTTCTTTTTCAAATTACAGTAGTGCAAATGAATAAACAGAAATAAAACTAAAAGGAAAGAAAAAGGAACTTACTGCTTTCAGATGTTCTTCCACACTTCTCTTAACTCAAGCATTGCATTGTTTTTTTAAATGTAATTTTTGAAGCCCTTCCAGTCCTCCCTGTAGTAGTTGTGGACTGGTACTTTTGGCTACTCAGAGAAATAAATATTTTAAAATAACTAAATGCATAATTTTGGAAAAACTGCTCCTGCACATGTTTAGCCACAACATACGCAACCAGAAATGTCAGACAGTTTTAAAACTGGAACATGTGGAAGCTGTGCTGAGACTTATAATAATAAGCCACAACAGGGGTGCACATTAGCAGATTGCTGATATACTTCTTGGATGTGATTTCAGTGGGGAGATCAAAGTCTGAGAGATTTCAGTGTCTTCAGAAGTGGGTTAATAGCCTTCATGATTTAATTCCAGCTGGCAGCTAAGCCCCACCCTGCCACTCACTCTCCCCCACAGGGGAATAGGGGAGAGCACTGGAAGAGTGAAGGAGAGAAAAATTATAGGCTGGACAGAGATAGTTTAAGAGGAAAAGCAAAAGCTGCTTGCACAAGCAAAACAAAACAATTCATTCACCACTTCCCACGGGCAGGCAGGTATGCAGCCATACCCTGGAAACAGCATCCCTCATACATAACAGTGACTTGATAAGACAAATGTCATCTCTTCAAATGTCCCCTCCTTTGTCCTTCTTCCACCAGCTTCACATGTTGAGCATGATGCCCTATGGGATGGAATATCCCCGTGGTCAGCTGGGATCAGCTGCCCTGGATGTGTCCCCTCCCAGCTTCTCACGCACCCCTATCCTCCCCGCTGGTGGGGTGGAGTAAGGAGCAAAAAGGGCCTTCACCACTGTCTAAATAAAACATCCTTGCATAGTCAACACTGCTCAGCACAAATACAAAACACAGCCCTGTACTGGCTACTGTGAAGAAAATTATTCTAGACTAAATCAGAACATTAGAAATTCCTGTACAACGTGATTAATTTGTCTTGCATGCAGCTTACAAGGTAACATATTTCACTGTACTCTTTAGAGTTTCATGTATTGTATCTTTTCACTTTGAACAATAAAGATCAGTAAAAGAATAATTGAAAATATGTATAGTATATAAGTGTACATAGGACATATAGTGGTTTAAGTAGTTTAAGATGCAACAGCTATTATAAAAAGAAAATTTTAAAGAGCAGCAACTAATATGGAATATTGAAGAGACCTGCTTTTGCTTTTGTAAATTTAGCTACCTGTTAATGCTCACTCCTATTATGGGCTTGATGTTGCATGTCAGTAGGTGATAGATTTAAAATTGCTTAACTGAAAAATCTTGTAAGGGTTTCAAACGTTTCAGTAGATTTAACTAATTGAAAATATGTGGTTTGTTCAAATACTTTCATGGGCAAAATAGAACTCCTCTCCAGTCTACTGTTCTTGATACACTATGCAAGAAGCAGTAGAAAGATTTCAGTTTTCAGAATAGATATATGGTAGAAGTGCCTTCCATGGGGATATCCAACTGTGTAATCATACCAAAAGTATTTTGTAATCTCCCTTATCCATCTGGTATTTTGTAATCTCCCTCAGTCAAAAACCCATAAATTTGGTGGATGTTTATATTGCTTTTGCAAAATATGTCCCAGAGAAACTACAGAGTAGTAGTACTACACATCTCTTGATTTTAGTGCTTTTGTTTTTGGCTTTATTTTATGGCTACTAAGTGTCATGTGTCCAAAGAATGCAGGTTGGTATATCTGAAAATATGTATTTCATTCTGTTGAAAAACTTAGGATGAGATTTTCCTGCCCTGTTCTCTTAGCCTGAGTGACTATCCCGATGGTCAATGGTAGGAAGTTTTTGCCTTTGGAGATTGACTTATATCAACCTAAAATGTTACTTTGTACACTCAATAAAGAACGGTCCCTGTTGCCATTTAGATGGCTGGAAATAAATCAGGTAAACATATATTTTATTAAACTATCTATATCCTCTGAACCTGCAGGTCTAAAAATGTACTTCAGGAAGGAGTTTCCTACTTAGCACACTTTTTGTTTAAATAAAATATATGGAAAAGAAAGATATATCATCTCTGATAAGGCAGTGAAAACTGCAAATGTATCTGCTTAATGAGATAGAACAATGTTAAAGGATCAAAGTCAAGTTTAATTATTTACATCTTTGTGGTTTGACAGACTGTCCATTGTAATTAAAGTAATATCAACCCACATGATTACATTCCTACAAAGAATGGTAGCATTCTTCCAGATGTCATGAGCGAATCCTAGTAGTCCAACATCCACTGATATGGTAAGGATCAACCTTTGCATCCTGCCTTTCCAGTGGTGTGAAATTACACTACATTGTTGCCTTGCAATGATACTCCTAAGTGTCTGAAGAAATGTATGCATGTGTTCTCAAACTGTAATTAATTTTTGAGAAAATATAAACAAAAAACCCAATTAATTATAATGTGTCATCATCTACTAAACTAATAAATGGAAAACAAGGATTCGTCTTCTGGGCTGCCAGCCTAACTGCAAATTCTTTGTAAAATACCTGGATCAACATTTATTTATTTTATGAGGACAGGGAATGTCCATTTGCATAATTCCTTTATTTTTTTTCTTTTTGTTTTTATATGAAGGAGACCGAAGATAAGAAAAGGTGAATTTTGTTTAAGCCATACATATCTCTGAGTACATGTACACACTGAGGGGTTTCAAGCAGGCTGATACAGGGCAGAATTCCTTTCTTTTCTTCCAATTTTTTGGTGCAAGCTTGTCAGACAGGACTTCTCAGTACTCTTTCTGGATGATTAATCTAAATGTTATAAAAGTTTGGTTTATGTGACTTTAAGTCTGTGCTATCTTCATTTTCTGTGAAATACATTTTGAACTTTGAAAGCCCCTCAGGTTTTCAGAGACAACAGGCATTTTTCCTGGAGTAAGCCTCAGAGGGAAAACATACCAGTTTCTCACCTTGCAATGTCTTTTGTTTAGCTCATTTTGCAGCTCACATTGTGCAGGAGAACTCAAATTGTACCTTGGAGTTAACACAGGCATGCTGACACAGATCCTAAACAGATATAAGGCAGCAGAGATGCCACAGAAGTGAGTGGAACAGTGTCTTGTGTTAGAGAGGGGTCTAGTCAAAGGTTTCTCTGTGGTTTCCTTTGGAACCGAATCCAAATGCAAATGTCCTAAACAAATCTGAACCCAGAAATAATCCCAGAATTCTTTATTCTGCTAGTCAGAATGGATTCAGAATGAGGGGTTAGGGAACTGTAGACCCTTGAACATGGCCTTCTGTCGTGCACACTCCACATCTCCACATCTGCTTACAAATTGTCAACAGCAAGTTTGTGGCTATGTGCAGTCCTGGTAGTAATAAGAAAATTTAAAAAAAAATGGCAGGAATGGCTGTTTTTCTGAATATTTTGCAATGAGACAATTTTCGGTATTTTAAACTCAAGATGGCAATACTAAAATGTTGTCAATAAAGTCAAAATATGGGGCAGGTAAGAAAAAATATGTGACTCAGAAGTTCACAATATAGAATCCAATAATTACTCGATAACTTCTGCCAAGTAGCAACAATTTTTTTTTTTTTAATGGAGCAGAGTTATGCTGTCTGTTGCACTCAGTGAAAGCAAAGGCAGCATTTCTTAAGATATATTCACAATATTGAAAGTAAAGCATTGTCAAGTTCTGTGAAATTTGTGTGGATTAACATATTACAGATTTATTTTCCCAGTAAAATGCAATCATAAAATTAAGTAAGTGTCAGTCTACCATTGATGAAAAAGTAAGTAAATACCTGTGGAGAATTTTTTGTAGGTGGCAGGCATTTTTAATAAATTAAAATAAGGTATTTCACAGGTATCTCTTCTTACCATTTTCACTTTAAACTGAAATTTCTGATCAAATATTTTCAGAATTTGTTTTAATGCCTGCAGAGACCTTTGAATCAGATCCCAAACTAGTCTTCTTCAGACAGGAGGGATTGGACAGCGTACATAGTAGTTACAGTTTTCAGATGGTGCTTATTGTAGCAAATATTTTTCTTTATGTTAATATCTAAAATTATTCCTGCACAAGCTACTAAATCGGACAATTACTGTCAGGTGGTAAGTTTTGCTCTTGTTGGGTTAAGGTGGGGATATGACTGTGCTAAGCCATCTTAATTTTTTGAATTAAATGTTAGAACATTTTATCAAGACATAAAATAAATGAGATATGGTTTCTGCATACATGTTTGGCCAATATTGCCTAGATGGGAATAAATCATTGGGATTTGAATGAATCATTAAGTAGAAAATGCAATCAGATCATTTCTCCATTTTTTTTTTTACTGTAAACTTTCAACTCAGCATTTCCAGCAATTTGAGGTTAGGATGTAGTCTTAGTAGGCTGCAAAGTAAAATGTCCTGGTGATAGATCTGTAGACTGCCTTTTGTTTTATAAGGTTCTTTCTATTGCTGATACAATTTCCAGATCTAGGCATTGTGCAATGGAGCAGAAAATCCTCTGACTTCCTCTACCTCACACCCAGAGCCAACATAGCAAAAATATTGGAAATATAAATATGTCTGGAACAATTTCTCAGATGTCCTAAATGAAATCACTCTTTATAGAATTATTAATTGGAAATTATTTAAGAGTAAGCAAAGAACACAAGCAAGAAAGTATAATTGTATTAGCAAAATTAGAACATATTGATATTGTATTCTAATATGTAATGACTGTACCTCTGAAAAACATTCCTAAACCCAACTACAGTAAATAAGTGCTTTGTGCCTTTGTGTTCTTTGTGATACATTTTAAGAATCCAGGGGTAACATAATTAAGTGCCACTTGCCAATATTTTCCAGCACTGTGTAAAGTTAACTGCACATATAAAACATATTGTCTCCTGCTGCTGACTTTTTATTGTCCTGTGTCTGTATTAAATGCTGGACTGGTGTGCTTAAGGATATAATTCTGTGCAGGAAACCACAATAAGGTCTGGGAGTAATTGCAACACAAGATCAAGATTAAAAGATAGATTTTTTTCAAAAATCATTTGACATTTTCATCTAAAGTGTTTCTCTAAATACAGTAATTCTGAAGATCAGTTCATGGATAATGGTAAATGTGAGTGAGAGCAACTGACAGTTAATATTATCACATAGCTAAACAGTTATATAAGGCTTGATCAAGCCATGATGTTACCTTGTCATCTGGCTCAATGCTCACTTTGAAAACCATTTTGTTGTAATGTTTTTAGATTTCTTCTAGCCATGAACAATTTGGGTTTAAGAGTCGGAGTTTGGCTCAGTTTTCCACTGATGGAAAAGTTGTTCTTGGGAACAACCGCCAGCTCTGGAGATCTATACAAGACATGGTTGAACACAGTCTGCCTCCCATTATAGTTTGTTCCAATGAAGATTTTCTTTCTGATGTATGAGGTCAGGAGAAAAAAATTGTTAAATAAAAGAGGTCACTTCCTCTTTTTTTATTCAGCAGATCCCTTGTCCTTGATACAAACTGAAATGTTACCCTAGACCCCTGACTCTTGCCATTTTGCACAAAATTCCCTTTGAAATACTTTTTCATTTTCATTTGAGAGGGAGAAGAATTGATTTATGGTTCAAATGTTTCACAGACAATTCAAACTGAGTCCACAGCTACAGAACAAGCAACATTGTAATCCATACAGCATGTGCCATCTGTAGAGGATGTAATTGCA
>VZTN01028390.1:342-11162 GCA_013400515.1 Erpornis zantholeuca
TTTTTTTAAAGAATGATTACTTTAAAATTTTCCTTACCCCTGCTATTGTCTTTGGGCTGAAACACTGGAATAAAATGTCAAAATTTTTAAATTTTGCCATTTTGTAATTCTGGCAGGTCTGGGTGGAAATTGGGGTAGGAACAAGCAAACTGTGAAAGAGGAACACAATCTGAGTAACTAAAAATTTTCGCCAACTTCAGTTAGATACATGTCTACAAAAAAGCATTTGGGAACAGTGCCATTAACCATCCACACCCTATGCAGGAAAACTGAGATGCAGAGGGCATGGATGGACAGGGCCAAGAAAGGCAGGGCAGTGATTTCCTGAAAGCAGCTTTAAACCTTTTGCTGAACAGGCAGGACCCTGGTCACTGACGTAGAGACCAAAGCACTTCAGAGTGCTAAGTTTTGCTGGCTTCACCCCTAACCACCATAATTTGATGTAATTCTATTGAACTCAGTGGAGACATATTCATCTACAGCAGCAGAACAATGACTTTACCTCTAGGGGATGAAGTATGGTTTGGGGAATCTGGGAGTCTAGGTGTTCCATTAAGCCAAGCTCTCTGACATTAAATCACCAAGTTGAAAAGATCTGTTTTGTTTGATGCCATTGATTGAAACCACATGATTTTAACCCTCATAGCTTGTCTGTACGTCAAGATGTTAGTTGTAAAAGCAAATACACTCTTCACTATATGAATATACAGCATATGTTGTATAAGTATTCTATAAGCATCAGTGGATGATAAAAAAACATATGTGAATAACTATCCAGAATATAAATATTACTCATAAGAAACCTACATATAAATACTACTTAGTACACCAAAAATTGTGCTATGCATGTGGGAAAGCAATTGAAGTATCTCAAAGAAAATTGTGTACAGTGTGAAGATATTAAGAAAATAATAATAAATATAAGATATGGTGAGGAAGTGATTTGAAGAAAAGAAGGAAATACCATGCAGCAAATTATATAACATGAAGGAAGTCATGTGAAATCGCATGAATAAATTCAGTAAATAGAACCTGGAAAAATTAAATTTTCTAGTTCAATGACTACTTATCACTGACATGGTCAGGAATCATGTTATGGAGCCTGTTTGATAAGTTTATGAACTAGCATTGTAGTTGCTAGGAGGAGAGACAGAGAAACACGATAAAGCATAGAGGAGAGCACAACATTACTCCTTTACAATTATAGCAGTTTCCTATTTGCTTCAATGCACAGGAAATGATGTCTGTTCTTATGAAAAACTATCCATTCCCTTAATCATACAAATGGTTATTCTTTATTTATATTACATTTTAAATTCCAAAGCACCTTTACTACAGTAACAGCAACGCAACTGAAATATTTAGTAAGCTTCATTTAAAATACTTCAGTTAGCAATTTCTCGAGTCCCATTGGCCTATATTCACAGTTTGCATCATGCACCTAGCTTTTACCTGTCCAGGCATCTCAAGCTCCCCCTTGGTTTTCAACTTTCTTTTCTACAGATGAGATTAAAACATGAGTTCTTAGGTAACTCCTAAGCCTAGAGTCACGTAATGCATACAGCAGAATCTCAGATCACTCCCATTGTTCCTCTTCAAGGGCATCCAGCTCTCAGAAATTTGGTTTGTTCACAGAGGCAGGGCTTTCTAGCACTGATTAGCCATTTCTTCACCACACACTAATTATGCCAAGAACATTGATAAAAATAACACATGAAGAAGTTTTTAAAGAACTCTTGAGTGTTCTTTATGACATATAATATATGTTTATAAAGAATATAAATTATCAAAGTCCACTCCTCGGTGATAATTTTACTTCTAATCTTCAATTTCTCCAACTTTGCCAATAATTTCTTCTGTAATAATATATTAATTTTTTCACTGAAATTCTGATATGGTATAGCTACATGTTTTCTTTGTCTAGAATTTCTGTTTTCTTACTCATTTGTTTAGTATGGCAGAATCATTATTGGGTAAATATATTACATATATTAGCCCAACCATTTTTACTTGAATCATCCTAATTACCCATACCTTTGAAATATCTTCTCATAGCATTGAATACTATTAAAGACATAGTATTATGAAATTATCACATGATAGTCTTTCTTTATAGTTTAGGAACCTCCTTTGCTATTTTCTAGTTACATTGTTGTAATTTTCTTTATAGTTTAGGAACTTCCTTTGCTATTTTCTAGTTACATTGCTGTAATCCCTTGTCAATATATTTATTAGCTGTTTTAGTTTTTTGGTCTTTCATTTCATATGCCTGTTGTAAGAATTCTGGAAAAAGATGTTCTCCAGGCCTCAAAATTGGATTATTTGAAGCATTTCATTTTCTTTCTATCTCAGCTCAAGCAAATAATTCCATTAGTATTTCATTTACTTCCAATCTCAGTTTCTACCACAGTGCACAAGCATCAGTATCCTTCTTTATTTATGCATTGGAAGAAATCTTTTCTTCTTGTGTGAATATCTCTTACAAGTTAACACAGTTTGACTTTTGGCAATCTTATTTTATCCTTCCTGACCTTTAAGACAAATTTTCTTGGCTGACTAGACTTATATTATCCTTTTATTAAGGAGGGGGAATGGGGTAGTGTTTAGTTTTTTGGGGCGTGGGTTTGGGTTTTTTAGGTTTTTTTTGTTCGGGTTTGTGTTTTTTTGTTTTTTGGTTTTTGTGGGGTTTTTTTTGTTTGTATCTTTGTTTTTTGGGGTTTGGTTTTTGGTTTTTTTTTTTGAGAGTCTCTGTTTGTTTGTAATATCCTTTTGAAATGATCATGAAATTTTACCTGGAGATATTCCCAAGTCATTTCTACCTGCCTTAGCGTAAAGTAATAAGTAAAACTAGTCCAGCTCATTTGCTAGGATTGTGTGAAGAGTAAACCTTACATACAATAATCATTGAGGTATCTTGATTTTTATTAACTGATTTAACATTTTCTCTCCATTTGATAGGCAAACACTAAACATCACCCATACTGTTCCCATTTGTCAGTCTCACCTAGTGATTATTCATCCAGCCTTCCATGCCACTGTCCCAGTGTAAAATATTATCTTTTCCAGTAGATTCTGACCATGTTAATGAAAGGCCAAGTATCTTCTGGGCCCTTGTTCCACCCTGGTGTTAACATAAGTCCTGCTTAAAGTGCAGGTATATCAGCAAGCTCTTTAGGTTAAAGACTGTTGGAGGCTCCAGAAAAGTAAAGATAAAGGACTCTGACCTTTGTTCACTTTACCTGTATCTTTTCAAGCAATAACTGAAAAGGCAGTCTCTTCCTCCCAATGGCACTACCCACATTCCCCCGTCCCTGAGAGCATGGCAGTGTCTTTTTTGTGTTAGGAACCAAAATTGAATACAGTATTTCAGAGACATTCTCACAAATAGAGGAAAATAATCAACCAGCTGAAGATAATTAACATGCTGGATATATTCTTGTATGTATCCTTGGCTAAGAGAACCCAGAGAGCCAGCATAAGGGACATTGCTGTGTCTTGCCATCCCCGGAGGCATTTAAAATATGTGACACTTAGAGATATGTTTTAGTGGTAGACTTGGCAATGCTGGGTTAATGGTTGGCCTCAATAACCTTAGAGGTCTTTTCCAACCTAAATGATTCTATAATTATCTTATATGCAACTTGTACACCAGAGTGCTCAGCTCCTTTTCTGTAGATCTGCTCTTTACAAGTCACTGTCTATATTTCTGTTTGAGGTATCATATCATATCATATCAGGTGTAGGACACTGCATATCCTTTGGTGGACTCCCTAAGATTTCTGCCAGATTGTTTCCTCTGCAGGCTGAGGTCTCTTCTGAATGGTGGCCCTACGTGCCAGCATGCTGAACCCCCTCCCATTTTTGTGTTATCCATGAAATTGCGGAAGGTGCACTCCTTTGTACTGTCCAGATAATTAATAAAGACTTTAAATAGTTTGAGCCTCAGCACTGACACTTGAAGGTTTTCACTAGTAATGGATATATAGGAAGTTGTACTTCCTATACCATTTATCAGCAGAGCATTTTAACACTGACCAGCCACCTTTTAATCAAGGCACCTGGTTCATATCTCTTCACTTTGATATGTGGGTATTCTAGACCATGCTGAAAGCCTTGCTAAAAACAATGTAACTGTATACCCAGTTTAATCTGTAGTATTCATGATATGTAATAAGGAAAAAATAGAGAAAAAAACCCCACCAAAATAACTCTACATGAAAAGCATTAGAAATACACCATGAAACACCAAAAAGCCAAGGATAAAAAGGACAATTTGATTACTGAACTGAGTGTTTAAGATTGCTCAGAAACAAGGAATAAGAACTATTAAAATGTATTCTGCAAGTAGGCTTTTCCATCTTTTTACCACCATGCATTTCCTCTAGTACACAAATACATACATATGCATGCACACATGGCACTTATAAAGGCCATTTCTAAGAAAAAAAAGTGATTCAGAGGTAAACTTTAAGTGACAAAATTTGGAAGCTAATTATCTTGAACCACTGCAGTTCTCTATTCATGGGGGAAGTTTAACTTAATTCAATGTGATGCCTTAAGTTTTAACTTTTATATTTTTCAAATCCTGTACTGCTAGTGTGACTCTGAAGTTTTCTGTAGCTTGTTGAATGCTGTTCTCTTATGCTAAGATAGACATAACAAAACCTCTGACTTGCTCTCCAGAGACACTCAGAACGGGAACTGTAAGCCATCATCTTAAGAAGAGGGGGGCAAGCTTGAGAGAAATCACATCATTAGCTGAGTTCTAGTTAGTGAATTTATGTTGATATAAAAGTGTGAAGCACTCGTGACCTGTCGTCAATTTTGAGATCCACCAAAGCAGGAGTCTCTGAAGCCCAAAGTGTACACCTAAAAGCCTTTCAAATAAATACCACCTTTTTTCCTTTATTCCTGTCTAGTCTCTGTTTCTAGGTAGCCATTTAAGGCATCAAATGAAGAAAATAAGGAAGACTTTTTAAACTGACCTTTTAATAGTTGTGAATCTTCAATCAACAATAAATCTGAAATGAAGTATTTCAGAATAAGTCTTTATGAAAAGTTTTGAAGTACAGATAAGCCTTTGAAATACAGATAAGATAAATGAAGATAATGTAAATGAAAAAGTTACAGCTGTACAACAGCAGTATGAATTATCTTATTCTATAGGCATTCTTTTTTTCTTTCAGAAACTGTGAATGCAGAATTTTAAGAAAACCAAAAACCCTGGTGTTATTTCAGAAGACTGGAGACACAATGTGGCTGAATCACGAGACCGCAGGTGATCATAAGTCCTTTCTCCTTTTGAATCTATGCATTCTTACTCAGTTATAATGGCTGGCCTATAAAACAAACTTAATTTTCTAGAATAATATGGAGAAAGAAGTTGTAGTTTGTTGGAGGTGGGAGCAGGGTTTGAGGTTTCACCTGGAAATTCTTCTCAAAAGGAGTCTAATATTTATATCTGTTAGTAAATTTTTGCTTTTAGCAACTAAAGACTCCATAATCTTCATTCTTGCTAAAGCATCATTCCTTTCATAAGCAATAAATATTCATGCTATAGTAACAAGACCATTGTTTGGAAGCTAAATAAAATGGTGTCTCCCCACTACACAGACATCCTGTTTTGGAAAAATAACCAACAAAACTCTTGGCTGTTAAGACCAAAAAAATTATTTGCACCCCATGGCAGAGCTATCTTCCTACAGTTTTATGCAACACAAAAAAAATACATATATGTTTGGCCAAATCCTCCCCTGCCACAGTAAAACCCCTGTGGGTTTCTGGAACTGGAAAGTATCCAGAAAAAACTCAGAGAACTCAGACCAGTGGCATGTTTGCCTGCTCCATGAACAAGCAAGAAATTCATCTAGCTAACAAGCAAGCTCAGCGAGATCTTTTGCTGAGCAAATTTTACTCATTTGTAACCTTGACAAATTTGTCCATTCTTGGAATTTTTCCAAGAGCTATTTTGTACGGAGACATTGCAGCCTACAGATCACTCAAATCCTTCTCACTGCAACTGTTGTTTCAAGTAACTAATATTTACTACCGTGTTTCTGGACTGTGTGTCTGTTCAGACACAGACTGTTGCCTCTTTGGATGATCTAATATTTACCAGTTCTTAAAGCAGAAAATAATTCAGCTGCATCACAACCCTCACTTTTGTTTAAGAATTATTTTTCACTGCAAACTCTGTTTCTAGAAAATTGATGTTGTGCAACTTTTCTTAATCATAGATGGGAAAGACATAAAAAGTCATGAAAAAATTAAGATTCTTTATAGCTAAGTGGTCCACATAGGAAACTGCACAACCTCCACTGCATTGTGTATCCAGCCACAGCAGGACCACACCACCTCCCTTAATTTATCACAAATCAATTGAAGTCTGTCTCATTAATCTAGAGAGTCTGAAATTAGCCCTAATAATATATACAGGGGAAAATGCCAATTCCTGTCCAAGTAAAATAAGGAGTTACAGTATAGTCTAGAATTTGTCTCTTTTTCAAAAGAGGTAATTTTAAAGATTAATGGTAGATGGTAGAAAACATCTTTGAGGGAACAAAGTCATGACTGTAGAGATATACAAAATCATAGAATCAGAGAATGTGTTGGGTTGGAATGAACCTTAAAGTAGTTCTGACGCCCCCTGCCATGGTCAAAGACTTCTTCCACTAGACCAAGATGCTCAAAGCCCCACCCATTCTGGCCTTTAATTCTTCCAGGGATGAGGCATCCACAATTCTCTGGGAAACTTGAATATCTCTGAACAGAACTGAGTGAAGGTGAGCTTGTGTTGCTCAGGGAGGTGCTCTGGGAGGCAACTTTCTACCCCTGGCAACATTTTACAATAACCAAGTGTAGAGCAGGAGTTCACACAGTTAATGTTCTTTGGCCACATTAGCTTGCTTCTCCTGACACCCCTGTCAAGCACATGCTGTAGCTGATGACAAAGCTGCCCCTGTTCTGCAGCCATGCCTGAACCTCTGTCTCAAAGCTATTTCCCTGTCCCTGTCCTCCATCTTAAGAATATTCCATTAAAATAACTAGCATGGTTCCATATGAGTGTACCAACTACAAAGCAATAAATAACAAAGTTGAACAGAATAAGGTCTTGGGGGAAACAAGGATTTTATTGTGTGATCATGTTTCTAAAGCCCAGAGCAGGGCATGTCAACCTATTCTGCATAGATCAGGTGCTTGTAACTACATTGACTCAATGGGGCTTTGAGTACTTTTAATTTTTATTTTACCTGCTAAGTGCCATAGAGAAAAACAGTGAGGTATCCAATATGGACCTCAAAGGATTCAAGGTAATGACAGATTTGATTGGAATGTGCCAGATCAAATTTATAGCTGTTGTTGCTCCCTAATTATTAATTGTCAGGCTCTTGTGCTTGCCAAGGGACTTGCTTGCCTGCTATATATTAAAGCCTAGTGCTCACCAGTGGCTGCTTTTTTTTGCTTTCACTGCTTTGTGCACTGCTACACTGCTTATCATCTTACTCTGCTGTGCCTGGGAACATTTTGATAACAACCATGGCAATGGGCTTGGACTGGCAGGTGGCCAGGCCATCACTGCTCTCTGTGCTGTTCTACTGGAGAGGCTAGAAATCCACTGTGAACTCAATTTGAAAGGGCTGTGACCTGTGAGCAGGATACCCCAAGTGTCTGTGGCCACGGATATGCCTGTGTCCCCGCAGATGTCATTCTGAAGGTATTGGGATCCAAGGCTTAGTCCATGCTGGAGAAGAAATACCTCAAAATATCTGTGGCTATGGGTAAGTCTGTGCTACAGCAGGTACACCTTGAAGTATCAGTGGCTCTGCATGAGGTCATGCTGTAGCACCTCAAAGAGTGCAGGCCCACAACAGAGCAGGCACATCCTGGCAGGCACTGCAGCCATGGGTAAGGCCGTGATGGAGCAGGTATCTCTGAAGGCATTGTGGCCCATGGGAAAAGGCCACCCTAGAACAGGTACACCTCAAAACAACTGCGGCTGCAGATAAGTCTATGATGCAGCAGGTATATCCCTGAGGAGACTCCCAGATAAAACTCCTAGAGTTGTATTCTGTCTTTAACTTAGGGGAGCAAGTTCTCCCCTGTCAGAGTCCAGGGAAGCCTGAGAGCTTCTCCTGCTCCTCTCGTGGTTTCTTTATATCCCCAGAGCTCCTCAAAAGTGGCCTAGCCAGCAACCTAGGCTTTTGGAGAAGCTCCCTCCACTTTTGGGAGAACTTGGATGCACCAGAGAGGTGAAGAGATTTTTGTTTAGTGTACCACAGAGAGTTTAGTTGTAGTTTTAGGATCTTGCTCTATGTATTACATAGGGACAAGATGGAGATTTTTAGGTGTGGTTTTTCCTTCTTTCTTCTTCTCCTCTCTCCTCATTCTCTTCCTCTCTCCTCTGACACCAGTTCCCGTGGTGTGTTGGTTGGTGGAAAAAAGTTAGCATTGAAAAGACATATCAATAAGATGAGGGTTTACTGGTGTTGAAAAGAAAATAAGATACGTATTGTTTCTTGAATGGTTGTTAGTAAGATATAAAAGTAGCTTCTGATCTGTAGCCATTGCCTTTTCTGCCTTTTCTGCCCTTTCTGCCCTGGTGTTCTTGGGGGATGCTCTCTCTCCCTCCGAGGTTTTGATAAGACAAATAAAAACAACTCTGAAACAGCAGAAGATCTCTTGCTGCATTTTTTCCAACATGACGAATCAAAGGAAGAAAAGCCCCAGGCCAGAGGACAGGGGGCCCAGACATTTGACATCCCCTAAGGGACTGCAGTCTGCAGATGAGTCCATGCTGGAGAAGAGTTACAGGAAAGGGTTCATTGCAATGTCAAACCCTGTGATCTGGTCCAAAGGGAACAGAGGTGGAGATTTTAACAGATATGTCTTTAAATTTTTGTAACCCTGGTTTTAAGTTGCCTTTTATAGAAAATACTAACCACCCAAACAATGGAGAACAGGTCTTAGAGGAAGCAGTTGCAGTGCAGCAGTGATCCAACCAGAACTGGCTCGAGTGCCCAATAACTCCACGGAACACAGCACCTCTCCTGCCCTGAGTGACCACCATAACAAATGGAGCCCACAGTCATAGATTAAATTAACTCAATGGACATTTTATGGACATTCGTGGACATTTTGCAGGGGTGGTTCATAGACTTAGAAAATGATATCTGTGTATGATATTGAAGGATGAGAAGGGAGGTGGTGGCTGATACGGTTGAACAGGACACTGTGGGATTTACACATTGCGTAAATGGTGTGGAATAAGAATGTGCTGGATTAGGTTGGATTAGAGTCAATTTTTTTCAGAGTAGCTGGTATGGCTGTGGTTTGGATTTTTGCTGGAAGTAATGTTGATGAAAAAGGGATGTTTTCCTTATTCACAAGCAGTGCTTACACAGCATCAAGGCCTTCTCTGCTCCTCACCCTACCTCACCAGCAAGGAGGCTGTGAAGTGCATGGGAAGTTGGGAGGAGACACAGCCAGGATGGCTGAGCCCAATTGACCAAAGGGATATTCCATACTATATGGCATCCTGCTCAGCATATAAAGCTTGGGAGAAAAGAAGATAGTGGAGAATGTTTGAAATTATGGTATTTGTCTTCCCAAGCCAGCATTACATGTGATGGAGCTCTGCTTTCACTGGGATGGCTGAACACCTGCTTGTCCATGAGAAGCACTGAATGAATTCCTTATTTTGCTTTGCTTGCATGCACAGCTTTTTCTTTACACATTAAATTGTCTTTATCTCAACCCATGAGTTCCCTAATTTTTACTCTTCTCATTCTTTTTCCCATCCAGAAATGAGGAGAATGAGATAGTGGCTGATTGGTGTTTAGTTGCCAGCTGGACACGACACAAATTCCTGAAAGTAACAAAATCAGTTATAATTGATCAGTTTAGGCACTAAAATACAATTTTTCCAGGAAACTGGAAGTATGGAAAAGAAATATGAAAGGGTACATAGTTTGGTTACAGTGAATCACAGTGCACAAGATAAAACGAAACGTGTCCATGACAGTGATGAACCTAATTTACCCTGTAGAAAAATGTTTGGAGCTAAAAATATACAACCTAAAGATGGAAACAAAATCAGAAAAGTTTTGGGGGTTTTTTTGGGTTTTTTTTTTTTTTTTAGTACTAAAAAATAAAGGGACTAAAGTACTAAAATGAAGATAATTGCATTGGACTGTTACAGTTTGTCCAAACAGCTATAAAAAAGAGATATGTGATTTCTGACAGTACAGCTCTGTCTTTTAAAATAATTGATAGCTAAAGGATAGAGAACGCATGAGTCAGTATTTTAGAGTAGAGGCTCTTTTGCAATGAAATTGGATTATGCTGTTTTAATAGAAATAAATTTGGGATTTTAATGGCATATTAGATTACTTGAGGGTATGCCTGATGAAAAACAGACAGGCACTGCTTTGTAAAGACCCTGATCTAGGTGAATGTCTGACAGGACTGGTGTAGGTCCAAAAGACTTATTTTGTATCAGGTTTTTTATTTCTTAAAGTTTAAAAGAGTGAATCTATATAATTTTTGTGTTTAAACCTCTTACTAAAACTCAGAACATCATGTGGTCTATGTTTAGACTCAAGAGCAGAAAGTTTAAACTTCACTTTTTTCACCTCTACAAACTGAGGCAGCCATTTTCATAAGTTGCAGTACTAAAAGTCACAGTTATAACATTCAAAATGTGTTTCTTACTTTAGAGTGCATTTCGACATTCTGTATTGTTTTCTGTTCTTTTCATCCCTTAGTATTTCTTAACATTAATCTTTCTTTTCAGTCTTTGTAATCTCACTTTTTTTTTTTTT
>VZTN01028390.1:11804-28466 GCA_013400515.1 Erpornis zantholeuca
CAGGTAGTTAGGTAAAGAAGGAAGGAAGGAAGGAAGGAAGGAAGGGAGGGAGGAAGGAAGGGAGGAAGGAAGGGAGGAAGGAAGGAAGGCAGGCATGCAGGAAGGAAGGAAGGAAAAGAAATAAGAGAAGGGGCACATCTTACACTGTAACCTAGGACAAGGAAGCAAGAAAGAAATCTCTTTCTGAGAGAATTCTGGCCAGATTTTCCATATGCTTTCTGCTTGGACATTTGCTGAAAGAATTATAAATTGTTTCTTGATTAAACAACTGTAGTATCTGGAAACTTGACACAATATGTTTAAGCTAAAACCAAAACAATTGAAAGCCTCTTGACTTCATGCAAATAAATATTATGAGCTCCAAAAGTTAATAATGATTTATGCCAGTCAATCAGCAGATGACAAGGGACTTTGCACAAAATAGGAAGATGGATTACCTCTCTATTTTCAGCCAACAGTTACATAGAAGCAAAGAAAAAATTTAGGTTGTTCTAATGGGTATTTTATGCTTTGGACACTTGTCAACATATCTTGTGGTTGAGAAAGACAAGACATACAAAATATGGTATGTGTCAAATGAAAGCTCATATCTTTAAAAATATATCGAAATATATTAGTCCATAATTTTAATTCAGCTTCATTTTCTCAGCTAAAATCTGAACAATTAATTTTGTGATCTTCCATTTTGTAAGACAAGCAATCCTTGGTTTAAAACTTACATAACACTGACTTCTGCCAGAAGTCTATTAAAATATACATTCTCATGTTTCACACAAGGTACAAGCTAGCATTTCTTTATTTTGCTGCTTTAGGGAAATGGCAACAGTCTGATGTGAGCAATGCCATCATTGCTTTCAAGTTTCAAATATTTTTTGATCTGCTTTCAGATTTTATGGAGATAATGGACAAAAACAACATTTCAAATTTATGTTTAAACATATGTGAGTGCTGAGAAGATTGGGAGATGTTGCTTCTTAGTAAACAGCCTATTAAATGAAGTTCTTAACTTTATTTTCCTATGTATGAAACTCTTGAATTCTATTTTGGATATTAACTTATGATTACCATTATTTGGCTGCTGTAGTTCCAGTAATATTAACAGGATTTCCCAAAGTTTGGAATGTAGTAGTAAACTTCCTTTTTACCTTACCAGAATATTTCCAGTGGACCAGATTCCTGGTTCCACTCCATTTACACACATACAGTGCAGTGAAGCCAGCAAAAAATACTTTACTGTTAAATTTACCCCTGGGGCAAATTGTGCTGTATCACTGAGTTTAGCAAAGGGATTTTCAGGAATTCAGCCAGTTTACTGCCTCTCAAGAAACCCCTGTGCATCTTCTATATGGTGTGGAAATGGCTTTAGTGGTGGTGCTGCTGCAGAACATCATAGAACTGATAGCATCAGGGTATGGTTCATATTCTTGATTAAATCAGTCTCAGATCTTCTATTCACTGAATATCTTGTATGCAGAGAGGTAGGGGATGAATTGCAAACTTCTTGCTTAAAATCAAACCTCTATAATTAAAAAAGAGAAAATTTTCATGACCACCATATTAGATTTTATATTCATTGTGTGTTGGTTATTCAGCAAAAAGAATTTGAAAATGTAGAGAAGTGAATTTCTAAAATAAAATCTTTATTGAAAAGAATGCTAAAAAGGTTCAGAAAGCTATTGTAGCAAGCAAGACTTTGGAGGAAAATATGACTATGTTAGTGGCATGTTAAGGTTTTAGAGTGATTCCTTCTGCATTCTCTCTTTAACTAATTTTTGTGTTTATGTAAATCTGACATAAAATTCTTCCAGTTTCTTACAAATGGTTCTGTAATAAACAGAGAGAAAAAAATGTTCTCCCATAATATGCTTTTCATGAAAACTCTCCTCAGAAAAGTTCCAGTGTGCTGGAATTTTTATTTTAGTTAGGCTTGTGCTGACACTACCTTCTCATTTAGTGATGCCAAGACTCTGAACAATGGGTGTATTGATGTAAGCTGTGCTGCTCACAACAGTGTCTAAGTTCTCCATCGCTTCAAACTGTTGACATATTTTATGGTGAGGAAAAGTGAGTAGAAAATGTTGTCAAATCAGAAGGATTTATACCTCTCTTGAGGTGTAGATGATTTAACAGATCCTTATCATCAAAAGCTATAGGAATGGTGATTGAGGTACAGAATGTGTAAAATCAAATAGATCTGAAGTGGCTAACCTTTGCAACACAGACCATTATGAAACTAGTCTAGCTACTTCAAAGTCATATATACAATATCTGCCTTTTTGAAGAAAATAAGGTCAAAATATGTAGCTGGCTTGTAGTCCAGTATGGGTTTTGAGAAAGTCCCAATTCATGTCTGAAATCAGTTGCAGCAGTAGTTCCTGTAGGGCTTCAGCCAAGAAGAAAACATGCTATGAGAAGCAACTGCCAGTGAGTTAAGCAAGTTCTAAGATATGTTCTCCACTGTGAAGAAAGAGACAGTGAAACCAGGCCACACCATGCCACGTGCTCCCTTTTGTGCTTTACAAGTAGGTGTGTTGTCCATAAATAATTACACATTTTGAAAATCAAAAATATATGTAATTGCCTATATCTTGAGAAGTCCCCAATATAATCAAAACCTATAAAATTATAAAAGGACGAGACTAGCTGTTCTATCTTATTTGACTTTCTATCAATTGCTCTTTTTCAACATGAACTTCAGCCTTGTAACTCTTGTATTTTTCTTTATCTTTGAGGCAGCAATTATGTTTAGTTACATTATGGGCTGGCCAACTAAGACATTCCTCCTTTTCTTCCCTGTCTTGTCTGCTATATTTACGATGGAAGTTGATGCAGTAAGAAGACCTGAATAGGGAACCTAAGGGAAGGTGGTGTTATTTGAGGTAGTGTCTCTCCCTTTAAGGCTGCTCCTTTTATGTGTTTACCCAGGAAATCGGTTTTACAGGTCATGATTAAATTAAGCATTGGAGTAAAAGACCTCTGCCTAAACTCTTTGTAGAGGGGTGATGCTGTGCTTGAATAAGTTGAAAGAAGGGCTGTAAGTTTTTATGTATGTATTACGACCCCACCGGTGGTCCTTTCCAACCTTAACCATTCTGTGATTCTGTGTATATACACATACACCTATGAAAAAGGCAAAAACCTTCCTTTGTACCCCTAGGTATTTAGGTAACCATTTTTGAAGGTTTTGCAAGCAGAGAGGCTTTAACATAGAGGGAAGCTATTGCAAACTTATGTTCTGCAAATTTATTGCTTATGGGTAGTCACAGAATACATGGACTTAGTGCTGTATAAAACTGGGACCTGTGCTGCATAAAAATGGGACCTGTGCCTTAGTTTAAGTTTTTCCTGTCACAAAGAAGGTGTTCATTTTGGGGCTGTAGGTGGCATAGCATTCTCTTCTAGGTGACACACACTGTCTTCAGAGAATTGCTGTGTGTGCTAAAACCAAACTGAGTCATCCTGAAAAGACAGCAGACATTTATTACACTGGTACGTGTCTCTTCAATACCTGGATTTCGGATGTTTGATGTTATTGATGCTATCTAATGAGTTTTCAAAAGCAATTAAAAAGCAGTACTAGAGATCCACTAGGAGAATCAGACCTTTGCAGGGACAAGGGTGACTGGGCAATTCTCTCAGAGGGAGAGCTCTATGAAACCAGTGGCAATGTCCAAAACTTTGTCTTTCATCTAATGCTTCCACTAGCGTGAATTGCTTAAAATAAAAGTACACCAATTTTCTATTGTTTTGATAGTCCTATTTTTTAAAAAGGGTTCTTTGGCAGCAAAGATCTTTATTTTGGGTTAAAAATGTTTACATCTTTAACATTTTCTCATATTCTTATACAAAAACTAAAAACTTATTCACAGTCAAACTGCTCATTAAACATTTGATCTCATGCAACTTCTAGAAGTGTACTTTAATTATTTCCAACCCTACCTACTTCCAAGCCAACCTGGCTTTCTTTAAAATCAGAAATAAGGTTTTGATTATAGAATTTGGATAGCCAATTATAACATAAATCCAAGCCCAAAAGGCCACATAACTTTAAAAAACAGATTCTACTTACTCACCTTATGGTTTCAGCTTCAACACATCACCACTTTTATTGTTTTATATGACACAGAGCCAAAGTAACTGAAGCATATTATGGTGAGAGTGGTTTGAAAATAGATTTGACCGTTTGAACCAAAAAAAGCCTTAGCTACTTATACCTTGCTCTTAGTTTTTGTGCAGAGATAGTTTTGGAATGGCTCTGGATTATTTGAATTGCTTATACTTGAATCTTTTTAGTCTCTGCATAAAATATTTGCCAAAAGTATGTTTTAATCACTCTATCACATCTTTACATGGCACATACCTGGTAATATCACTAAAAAATTCAGAAAAAGAAGTTTAAAATTTAAAAATCATCAGTATTTCACTGTCTGTTTTTCCAGCGCACCCATTAATGATGATCGTAGAATGCAACTGGATAGAACATTTTGGATTTATTACTCACAGGGCTCTAGATAATACATAATACCTCATAACTATATTACAAATCACACAAACTGGCAACATGAACCAAAATACAAATTAAAGTCAGCTTAACTGTGAAAATATCAGCGAGAAGGGAAGGCATTTTAAAGAGGACTCATTGTTATTACGGGTGATATGTTTTATGTCAATAGGGAAACAGTTTTAAAATAGAAGTATCTTTATATCTCCCATGTAAGTAATTACCAATTTTAAAAAGTCTGCTTGTTTCATCTTCCATGGTAGAATTTTTCATATGCTACACTGAAACTGTGAGATAGAAAGGATACAAACAACAGAATGACAGAAACATTAAAGTTGGAGAAGCCTTCATCTTCTTCTGCCTGTCAGTGGTAGTGGTTTTTTTGGATTTTAAAGTTCTCCAATTACTTATTTTAATCTCTTCAGGGAATGCCTTCCAAGGCTTGGATAATCACAATGCTAGAAAGTGTTTTCTAATGTCTAATCGTGTCGCCTTTCAGCTTTTTCTTCCCTAGGTTGTTAAGCCTTGGTTTTTAATTTCTGCCTGACATCATATCTTCTTGAGTCCTCTTTTGGCTTTTACACCCTACCAAACTCTGTCCAACTGAACTGAATCATTTCTAGGCTGCACTATCCCAAGCTTGATACACAATCCCAGCTAAGGCTTTCAAGTGCAAAGCAGATTTTAGGGGTCATCTTAGGTAACTTTCAGGTTCTCAGTCACCCCAGTATTTTTATGCATCTGCATTTTAAATGTTCAATTAGCATGTGATCCATTCTAGACTTCAGACTGAACACCTTCAGGATATCAATGCAGATGTAGTTTTCTCTCTATTTCTGATTTAATGTGGATCGATTTCTTTCTGAGAGTTCTTTCAGAAGCACAAGAAGACAACAAACAGGTTATCCTGACTCACACACTTAGTGTTCAGGACAGAATATGAAGAATACTTAGCAAGTAGCATGTGCTCATGTATTCTTCTTGTTCTCTGAATGTCTTTCAGTGCTGCTGAATGTGTTCAAATATCTTTCACTGTATGTCTCTCACTTTCTTATTCCTCTGAATATCTCCTGAAATATAGCACTTAATCTCTGTTCTGTTTTGGTACAGTCTTCCTTCACATTTTCATAGTACTGAAATTTTGTGGGTCAAAATCAGCACATCAGTTTCATCCTGATAAAAGCTAGGGAGCAGAACATACCTGCAAAGAGGTTCTCCTTCCTAAATTGGTCATTCTATATAATTTGGGGAGAGGGGGTGGGGAGGAGGCTCAGATAATGTAAAGTATATGCACATGCATTGCAACATCCAATCTGATATGAAGCAGGTATAAAGCTCTAAAGGAAAGTCTGAGAATGAAAGAGAACAGCCAGCCAAAAGTGCTCACAAATATCCCTTTCTATCTAGAGCTCCAAAAGCCTTGGGGAAATTCACAGAACCATTGCCAGCCTTAAGTGTAACCAGCATATCTGACATTCACATAATGTGCCTTTTATTCTCAGTTTCCTTACAACCTTCAAGAATTTTAATTTAATTAACAGTCATCTGAAATGTCATACAAAGTAAATTTATTAAGGTAAACATTAAACTATTCTCATATTTTTTAAAACATTATTAAAAATAAGTTTTATAACTGGTCACCTCCTTGGTGAAAGGAGATAGTCAACAAAGGGACTAAGTTGGAACACATTGGAACAGATGGAAAGGCAAAGTGAGTTTAAAAATAGTGAAAGTGCTTGCCCAAAGTTGATGCCCTGATCATGTTGACTTCATAGGTAAAAAGAATTTGAGAAAAAACTATTAAAAGTAGTTTCCCTTAAAACTGATGTTCCTCAATAACCAGCACTGATAAAATTTTAAGAGCAACTATGCTTCCCTTCTCCCTTTCCTATAGGAATCACTGGTCCTCTGCCATTTTCTCACTTAAAAGCTTGGACAGGAACACACACCCACAAACCAACACACACACACACACATAGTACTTTTGGCATTTTTGAAATACATCTGGCACTCAAGGGTAACCAGATGATAATGTGGATCCCAAGTAATATGGTACATATAATTCGTATGCAATTAAGATTCATTACTACTGTAACATTATTTATTTCAGCTCTGTTAGACTCTAAGTGGTTTTAAGTTCAAGTGACCATTACTGAAATCCAAGACAATCACATCAGTTGTTTAAACCAAGCTCTAAAAAACCCTTGTTCCTTCTTTGAATATCTTACATTTTAAGAGAGCCTTTATGGAAGGGTTTAGTTCATAAAATCTAAATTAAAAATAGTTATGGTCATGATTTGGATACTAATTTAGAGAAACTGCCCAGTCTTTGGAGAGTTAAGATTCTTTCTAGTCAAATATCATAGGATCTTTTTTCATCTTTTTTTTCCCTGATAGCACCAGTGTATATAGCTAGCTCATTATCCAAGCAGAAAGCATAAAGCATATTGGGCAAACCTTTCTAAGGGATATCTATTTTAAGCCTGATTTTATTAGAGCTTAATCAGCTATCTCTAAGTACTACTCTTTATTTCTTGCATTTATGCTCCTTAATGCTTCCAATTTCTTTTTTTTTTTAAGTGTTCAACCCATAACATTTTTATTTTCTATGAAAGTTTGTATGGGAAATTCATGAATCTTTAGTGTCTCCAAAAGCACTCCAGCTACACTAGCTCCAAAGAAAATGTAACACTATAACCTAATGTGGGTTCCAAAGTGCAAGTGCAAGGTAGGGCAGTTATCATAGTTCGGAAGTCGTGAACAGAGTGCACCCAGAGTTTAGGAGACACGCACAAAAGCTTTAGAAAAGGGCAGATAGCAGCTGATTTTACAGCTTGGATGGAGGCACTTTGAAAAGAAGAACAGAGCTAGGGCCAAAAAAGGGATGTGACAGGAAAAGCAACTAAACAACTAAAAAAAAATATCTTGAGACAGCTGTGATGCTGTATTACAAAATAAGCAACTCTAACACTAATGCTACTAATTTTTTTTTAAATATAGATTTTTTTTATCCGAAAGCAGACCTCTAGAAATGGACAATTCCTGAAAAAGACAGATGTGGAAACACAAATGTAAATTTGATTTCTTAGATGGAAAGAGTGTACTAATTAAAGATGTCATTCTATCTAAGCTCTTCTAACCTGATGTACAAATTCAGTAAAATTTTTAGCCAGCGCAGATGCCCCTCAGAATTCAATGACATATTTTGCCCTGTGTCTGAGAAGTACTTTAACCATATTTTCCGCAATTGGAATGTTACCAGGACTTATGTAATTGCTACTAAAAAAAAAAAAAAAAAAAAAAAAAAAAAAAAAAAAAAAAAAAAAAAAACAAAAAAACAAACAACTAAAATAATGCTAAAAGGTGTGCAAAAATTTTTGACATATCTAAATCAATGGGAGCACAAATGATGAAGTACAGACTTTACAATTTTGTCCTTGGAGAATGTCTGGTACACCGAAGTATGGATTTTTCTTAATTGTGAGTGAAAAGGATAACCTGTACTCACAGAGAAGAAGCACAACTTCTTAAAACACTCAGGTAAACTACTTTTTTTAAATCAGACTTAAAAGATCTTGATTCCATAATTTCAAAATCAAAGCAAAAACACCTAAAATATTCCTTAAAAACTCTGGATTTTTTGTTGTTACCACAGCTCAATATTTCCTTCTGCATTCCTGCAGCTTTTCAAAAACTCTGAGAGTGTGTACTTGCTGCCAGATACTTTCTTCACAACTATAGGGTAGCACTTCACTGTGGGCTCTTGAAGTTTGGTGGAAACATGGTCTTCTGACTCCTAAGACCCATAATCTGTGGAAGTGTGCAGAAGCTCTCAGAATGAAAGTGATGGCCATATGTCTAGAATTTTATGAAAAGTAGAATGATTCTCAAGTTGCTTAAAGGCAACTTAAATATTAGAAAATATAAAGACGAAAAACAGTTTATTATATCTTTTATAAGTAAGTATTTATACACTTGCTAAATAACAAGGGGTACTGATGAAAGAACAAAAACAAAGCAGTGAAAATCAAGACTGTATTTGGTAACCAAGTTCTTCCTTAGCTGCATCATAAACATCTAGGATTTGTCCCAGCTGGATCACAGTATATCATCCTCTATCACGGCTGGTGCACCCTGGAAACTTCTTAATATGCTTTTCTGTGCCTTCTGTTAGCTCTTTCCTTTTCATCTCATCATTCCAGGAGAATAAAAGGCTTTTTACTTCTATATATACTCCTACTGAAATCAGAATATCCACTTTTATGTATCCTATACCATTCAAAATCACTTTCAATGACACATTGGTAGGACACTGCACAGTGGCATGGACAATAAATATTCTCTCTATGATTTTCATCTTAATATTTCTTCATTAGTATTACATTTTTGGCTTTAACAACATGTCTTCTTACATATGCATTACAACCTCCTAAAGCCATAGCAGTAAAACTTCATAAATCTTGTATTTTTGGAATCAGCTGCCTTGGTGGACTCCTAACATTCACTCTAGCTTGACCTCCATATAAAAGAAATGAACACAATACCACACACTGTGAACATGGGTACTTGATTGGATGAGGTATATCAACCCTCATGCAGTTGATCTTAAGGGAATCCTTTTCTGAGTGCATGGGTCAGCAAATGCTTCCTTAGATCTTTCACCTCCATTCAAACCCATTTTACTGAAAACTTTTTAATTTTGATTAATCATTTTAGTCAGCATTCATCGTCATCATTGAAAAGTTATCTAGCAGCAAAGGTTGGCCCATCTGAAGCTTACACATTCAGATTCCTATAGATTTCAGACCAATACAATATTTCACTTTATTTCTGATATTTTATGTGAAGTTTCATTGTTATGAGCTCTTAACTATGTTAACTCCAGCAGTTAGTCCCCCTTCAGTCAGCCTTCTGTTAGAGTTTGGCAGTTAAAGTCTCTAGAAGATCTCAGTGCACTCTGCATACTCCAAAACCCAGAGCTTTTCTGATTTTTCCTTTTCTTGGAAAGGGAGACCCTCTGGTGATAGATAGAGGAACTAAAAATACTGAGATTTGCTCATGATTTTCAATGATCTCCCTATGCCTAGGTAGTTAATGTAAGAAGAATCAGGCCATCATGCTGGGGTTGTGAAAAGTTTATTGCCAACAGGCAAAGAAGTAGTGCAGATACTAGGAAGAAATTAACATACAAAGTAATGGTTCAGCCCCCTTTTTACATACATTTTAGTGACATAGGCAGTGCATTATTTCTTTTTTTTCCCAGCGTTTATTTCTCCTGGGATTTGCAACGGTGGTATTGTCGTAGCATCTTTCCTTTTTATGTTTAAAAAACTTAGCACAAACTATTCCAAATTTATACTAGTCAGACAAAATTGTCTGAGCATGGGCAGACTGTGATTTTGTGGAAATTCAATGGCATATTATTTATACAAGGACATTGGCTAATCAAAATGCATACTACATGAGACAGGAAAAGGCTGAAAACGAGAAGGGTAGAATACATAACTAAGCTGTAAATTTTTTGCATCTTTTGAACTACTTCCCGGCACATACTAAGCAAATGAACCAGCATTCTGCACGGATCAGCAGGGACTCATCTGCAGCTGTGTACATCTGACATGTGTCTGCTGGGGCTGCTGCTCCTGGCACTGGGGCTGCTGCTCCTGGCACTAGTGCTGCTGCTATAGCTGCTAGCATTACTGCAGCTATGAGTTTTCCTGCCTCTCTTTGGCAACCTGACATGCTCCAGAAGTGCAGACTGTTACATCAAATGTTTTAGAAATGGTTGTCAATGGAGGAGGGTAATGAATGATGAAAAATAAAAGCATTAAATTGATATTTACTTATTTGACAATTGCCATTGTAATATCTCAAATCCACCCTCCCAACATTGTCTGATGCATCTTGGATTTGCCAGGACTTCAGATCTGCTCCCAAAATATGCCGTGGGTCATGGGGATGTCATGGCACAGTGCTCATACTAATCCCTGCTAATATTTCTCTCACTCTGGTATCTGAAAATTTCTGTAGTGTTCTCCCTCTACTATTTTCAATCTTTGTATCCAAAAGTTAGTTTATTTTCTTCAAGAAAGTGTGCTAGTTATCACTGTGGTTAATTAACTGGAATTGTAGCTGGCCCTTCCCTCTTTGTAGGACAAAGTGGTATGTGAGTTCCTCTACTCACATAATACAGTATCAGCCTCATCTCTGCGTGGCTCCCACTATCACATCACAGCTGCAGCTCCTCCAACACCATTTTCTGTCATTCACCTGACTCATTTGTATAGAGTTGTCCAAAATTAGCTAAAAGCACGTAATGCTATTCTTGCCAACAGACTTCCTATGTAACTTATTTAATTTATGCATCTCAGTTTTCTTATTTTCCAACCTGGGAGATTTGTGATCATAGATTTTGTTGATTATAGAAGATTTGTGCTATAACTGCTCTTAGGGGACTGCCAAGAGGAAACCTTGTGAAAATGAAGAATGTGAGTTCACATGGTAAGGATAAACCAATATATGGCCTTCCTACTTTTCTTGGAAAAAATAAACCAAGGTGCATCTTTATCAATGCCTAAGTCACCTAAAATAAGAATTATTTTAGTCACCTAAAATAAGAACAGTGTGAACAAGCTTTCATAGAGAGAAAGCTTGGTTATTTTTTCACATAAGTTAAGAGTTGTTTGATTTTTGACAGATTCTATGCTATTAATGTATTTCGGCACTGTTAGTTGCAGTGTATTAAAATGTTTACTGGAAAGTATCATATGTGCCTTTACTTCATCCTTTACGGCAGAGGCTGATTTTACATTCATATTGATACATCTGGTTCTTTGCAGCTGAGATTGAAGGGACAGTAGATTCCAAGAACAAAAAGTGAGGTCTTTTCCTGACCTCTAGTGAAGGTGACTACATGTATCCTGATGGGCTCTGTAATGCAACCCTCTGGGCAGTAATGAAAAAGAATTTGAAAGGGGCTCATTTGTTTATCCCTGAATCATGCTATTCTTTTCCTCTGCTTAGGATCACCATTTTCCTTTGCATTGACTCAACAAAATATTTTAAGGGTTACTAATAAGAAACATGTTTATATAAACAGATCAGTAAGAGTTTTGAATGTTAAAGTATAAAAGATTTATGTAAACCACAAACATGGTAATACAATCATGTATATCAATTCCTCTACATAAATCTTAGTCCAAACAGTTGATCTATTCATAGCATATTGAGTTTATATTATTATTCTTTCAGGCAGTAATGGAGACAGTAGAAACTTCAGAGGTATCTGTGACCAAATATAACTTATTTAATAAAACGAGAAGGGGAGTCAAAAATTCTTTAGGCTACCAATGGAACTTAGTAACAAACTGCAACAGGAAATGAGCAATGACAGCCAATTCTGAATGAAATATTCATGTGCTTTGGGAACCAAAAACTGGTCCTTAGGTGATCTGGCATCTTGAAACGTAAGGGGGAAATATGAGCTAGGATTCAACATACATAAAGAAGGATGCATAGTACACCATAGCAAATTAGCATTTGGTATTGGTGAGATCCAAGCCCAAGTAGGTTCCCTCTGTAGCTAATAAAAAGAATAATAATCCTGTAAAGGTTGGCTTAAAAGGTGACTAACATTCTTTCAACAGGCAACAGAAGGAGTAAAAAGTCTTAACAAAAATAAATAAATTTTTATGAATGCCTTGCAAGGCGACTGTCTTTCACTAAAAAACTTATCTTTGCTCTCACCCTTTATGCTGTTCCTATATTTCTGCATAACACTAAAATCCATTTGTGGTAATTTCTGTTAATCTTGAGTATCCTGATTAACCTTTAAGCAGAGTCTGTCTGCATTCTTGGGTAGAGTCTCCAGCCCAATGGCTCCTTCCCTGTCTTAGTTCTTATTGAAACCACAAAGGATTGCTGAAGAATTAATAAATGAAACAGCAAAAGTGTCCTCAGTGTGTTTTCAATTACAGCTATCACTTAAAGCTTTGAGTGGTTCATGACAGCCAAATTCAGAATGAACTGGGATCTGCAACGGTTAGAGGTGTTTCTGCAGAAAGCTATTCCTCTTTATAGCTAAATAAGCTGTCCCTTAACTTCAGCTGGCTTTTTCATGACTAAAGAGGACAAACCTCCCCAAGTGGCTTAGCCTTTGTCCTTCTCTTCATTTTTTAAGGGTTACATACATCATGTCTTCTTCCTTGCCATTAGCAATGTAGCCCCCATAAATACATACAAATAGCAGGACAGGACAGATAAAAGGACACTAGGATAGGTCTCTATTCTGATTCAATTCTTACATTAACGAAATGAGCAACTGTTGCTTAAGTCAAGTTCTGAATTTTTGCTTTTATTATTACATATTTCATTCAATCTGCGAGTGTCTGAAAATATAAGATTGTAGCTTAAAACACATGTGTAGCTTAAAACTTATGTGTCTAAGTGTCACACTGGAACAACACCACTTGCTCAATTAGTTTACAGTTCCACTATGACCTAAATTACATTGTGGTATGGATCAGTACTCACTCTCATCTACAGTAATTAACTGCCAGAAAAAATTAGCCCACCTATTTTCTGGACTAAAGACAATATCACAGTCATAGTATATTACAGATGTCAGCATTGGGAAAGGAGTTACCACAGATGGATATCATTTGAGCTTCTGAATTCCACTGTGAAAATAAATCATGTTCATTGTCCTCACAATATAGAAATAGCCCTGCCAAGGTACTATTGTGATGCACATCCCTGGAGTATGATGCACATTTCGGTATTGCTGTGTGCTATGGGCAGTCTGCCTGATTGTTAAAAACCAGAGGGGGAGCCAGAAATATTGTACCACACCCTAAAGTCAAGACAACACCACCACAAACATGGTCCAGGAGACCTTCGTTAATTTCTTCCCTTTTGTCCCACTTCAAAATTAAACCCACCTTTCCCACCAGGCAAACCTCCAGAATTTGTGTGCAGTAATTATTTCAATATGCATTCCTTTGACTCTGTGGCTTAAATAATGGTGATTGATCAATTCAGTTCCATGTCTCAATGCCTCAGCTATAAAATGGAGATACCAACATCTCTCAGAATCAGAGCAGATATTAAGCTGACTTGTTATGGCATAGATCAACTATCAGTACTTGGGGGGACCCTACAAGAAAGATGGGGAGAAACTTTTTGCAAGGATGTGTACCAGCAGGACAAGGGTCAATGGCTTCAAACTGAGAGTAGGTTTAGATCAGATAGTAAGAAAAAATGTTTCCTGTGAGAGTGGTGAAAGAACTGGAACAGGTTGCCTGGAGAAGTTGTGGATATTCTGTCCCTCAAAGTATCCATGGCCAGACTGGATGGAGCTTTGCACAGCCTGGTCTAGTGGAAGGTGTCCCTGTCCATGGCAGGGGGATTGGAGCTGGATGACCTTCAAGGTCCCCTCCAACCTAAACCATTCTGTGGTTTTATTGAACCATTCTGTTCAATAAAATCATGATTCTGTGATTCTATTGTCAGATGTAAAGTTACCAGATAATATTGCAAACCAACCATCTGTCAGAAGGAAGTATCAGATCCAAACAGCCCTATCTTAAATCCCTACTCTCCAAACATGTGGCATGTGTAACAGTTTTGTTCAATTAGAAAAATAAAATGTTAAATGAAATTACTAACATTTGAACTGACTTTCTCCACAGAGGTTCTATCTCTCATCCTTTGGCTGTGCTGTTCAATATGTCCATATGCATTGGCCATTTCCCAAGGGTTTGGAAAAAATCTGATGTAATACTCAGCTAAACCCTGGCATTTAAGCAAACTGAAAACCTATTTCTTCCAAAAGTAAAGAAACTAATAAAAACATGAGGTAAGTCATATACCCCAAAATACGCTGGACAGCTAAACAACTGTGTTGGTTAATGGTTTGTAAATATCAAGATAATATATTAATTTACAGATTATTCAGACCTACCCTCTCCCATTTACATGGTATGCAAATAGGACTCAGAAACAATGTGTACCAGCATATTTTTAGCTTTCCAAGTCAAGCTTCTCCACTTTGGTTTGTTTGAAATCCAGAATCTGAGGCCCTTTTCCTCTGTTTTTCCACTATACAACACAACAGAAACTGGGTTCCAGACCATAAAAATTTCAAGCAGCAAAAATTATGGCAATGACAGAACCCAGACAATACCCATGTCCAACAATTATTTTTCTAGTCCAACAGGAAAAACTAAGAGTAAGGTTCTTGGCCAGAAGTTTGAAGTTTGACCTACATGGGATTTTCCTCCTTGTTTTTTTGTCTTCATCTGAATCATGAAGGGATATTCCACCATTTCCAAATCAAGACTGAGTTCTTAGATTGTGATCTAAGTTATTTAAGATGTTTTGAGTAGGCATCAGGGTTTTGCTTTTGATTTGCACAACCTCTAATAAAATGAGTTTCAAATGGTGTCTGTGCTACTAGGAGCTACTCTAGTTACAGAGAAATGAAACAAATAACAACACCGCATGGGTAAGCGATACCTAGAGTTGGCAACCCATTAAACAGGTGGACTGAAAGCAAAGGTCATTTAAAGACAGTGAGAAAAATCTATCAAATATGGTGCCATGAAGATATCATTCATAATGTTAACCAAAAATAAAACATTTGGCTCACTTACAGAAAGAAACCCAATAGTAATTCCTCACCAATATTTTTCCAACAGTATATTCCTCACTTACCAGAGATTGCATTTAGTGCTGTTTAGAGATACCATTCTGTTGAACGTGAGCATACATTGTGTTATAAGTAAATATAAAACAATAAACATAAATCTTTTGTATGAAATCGCAACCCTGAAAATATAGATGTAAATTCCAGATCTAAAATTTGAACAAAGATGCATCACCCAAGTCTGTCAAATCAATTTACTACTCAGCAGTACTCAGACATAGAGCTGGATTTCTATTTCTAAAGTATTAATCTTGTAGACACTAAATTGCCCTTAACAAAATATTTTCTTGTGCTCTGTAGCTTTTGATAAACTTCTGTTATCTCCTGTGTAAAAAATTTAGAGTCCACTGGAAAGGCCAACTTCAATATTAATTGTAGCAATTATTCATCATATCCTTGAGNATTGTAGCAATTATTCTTCTCCAAAATTCTTGAAGCTGAGAATGTGTCTGTGTTTCTCTTGCCAGCTTCACAAGTTAAAATAAGAAAAAAAAAACCTAAAAAATTTGGGGTTACTATCCTAATCATTGTATTTATTATCCTGTGGGACCTTGAAGATGTTTTCTATTACATGGTCTGACATCACATGCCATCAGTCACTGATTATGTTCCTATTATCTCTATCTCCTTCCAAATTTGTGTTCAGATGCTTTGTTATCAAAAATACACTGACAGCAACCAAGACTTCATTAATATTTTAGACAAAAGAATTCTTGTTCCAGCTGTCAAATGCTACAGTCTGGAGTCAGAAGCCTTTCAAATACTAAATCTCACAAGCACATGTGCAAGGGCTCTGCAGAAATGACCTACACAAAAACCAGTTGTGAGTGGTTCCCTCTAACAATGTGAGATGAGCTCTGGGATGAATTGCCTTTGATACAGCTGTATCTGACAGGTCTATGTGGGACACAACATCTTGTGTGCTTTCCCAAAATCCTGGCTTGCTGCAAACCTTATGTCCTCACACTTCTGAGATCTAGGGTCACTTCTAACTATACCAAGGTTTTGGATCAAAAATAATCCTACAGTCTGTTATGTGTTGAGACATCATATGTGACACATGGCCTCACTGGAGGCTCACTGCCCAGCCTGTACTCACTGCAATTTCCCAAACAGAGCTGGGAAAGGACAGTGAGTCTGCAACACACATAAGAACTGCAGCTCCTGCCTTCCATAAAGGAGGGAAAGAGGAGTGGAGAAATGTGGAAAATCTCAGTACCAAATGCTCTAGCACCATGTCTGTCTGGTGATAAGTAATGGTCTCCACTGACTGTGAAACCAGTGAAAAGAGTCAATTTGCCCTCTGCTTGTCTTCATGAGCTAAAAACACACATGCAACTACTCTTCATTTTTCCCTGTTACTAGACATGATCTGAGAGTTCATTATTTTAATGACTGTGCCTACGTGATCCATGGACTATTAGATGCTGCAAAGTACTGTAAGGGAATGACAGTG
>VZTN01028392.1:3727-36303 GCA_013400515.1 Erpornis zantholeuca
ACAATTAAACTAGCTTCAGGCTTTATATTATAATTGTCTATTTAACAAGTGCTACATTTCTCCCCAAAGCATTCAGAAACACAAAGCAAGTGGTCTTAGTTGGTTGAGTAAATACATATGCAGGCTGCCCTATAAAAAAGGGAGCAGCTGGCCACAATAATTTGTCAGAATACTTTTAAAGTGAGATCTTTGAAGTTAGGTTTGCACTGTGTGTTGATGTACTAAATTTGCTAGCATGTTTTAAAGACTTAAAATGTGCACATTAAATTCATTTTTTCATGAAAATGTTGTGGCTTTGTGTTAGCTCATGCTATGGACTAGCAGCCAACAATCTTCTATTCAGAAACTAGAGTATTTTTCAGTTATATACACACAAAAGGAATTTGAAATCAAAAACTTCTATCCACAATCCACCTTTACATCTCTGAGGGCCAAAAAAGATTTTTCTTTACTTTGGTTCTGGGAAAAAAAAATTTTCCTCAGGCTATGATCTTGTATGTCAAATCTCATCTCAGAGTGAATTATAAACCACTGATAATAAGACTTAATATTAATGGAAACATGGTTATAGCCCTCACTCTAATATGGTATCTCTGGTTTCAATTATGCTTTACACAATGCAATATATCTTTAGGAGTATCTGATGTAATTAATCAGATAGTGGTGTAATGAAGAATAGAATAAGGAGAAAAACAGGCATTTGTTTTTTTACAGGCATGGAAAGGGATTTTATTAGTCTTTTAGTAGGAGCAGCTCTTTCCTGGTCCAGCAGATTAGTGTGTGCTGGTGTATGGAAATTATTCTTGGAAATTCTATTTTTGTCCCTCAGCAGAGTTTAAAGTTGTTCTGGAATTACACAGAGAAGCTATACATGATTAGCACAAAGTAAAATTGATTTAAAATAAATTACTACAGCAAGTCTCTTTTCACAGAGTTTTATTTTGGCTCTGGCATGAGGGGTAAGGGTTTTTTCCTACATAAAATGGATTTTATCAATTAAGATAAGAGACATAGAAATCAGAGATGGAAAAATTCTTGTCAGGTCATCTTTTCTATCAGTGCAAGAACAGTTTCTACAATATATTTCTCTAAAACACAGACAAGCTTCACTTTCAAGAGTAGAGTGAAGGGCTTCCACTGTTTCCCTTAGCAATTATTGCATAGTTACATAAACATACTTTTTCCCTAATACCAAGTCTGATTTTTTTCCGTTTTTTTGCCCATACAAGTTTATTTATCAGTGTTTAAATCCTTCTAAGGTTTCTATACAAGCTACGGTGTTTGCTTCTTCCAGATACCTTGTTAAACAAATCTTCATCACTCTTTTATCCTTTCCTCCTGAAAGTACTTTTTGCTGCTACTCTCCTCTGGAAGTTCCTCAGTTTACAGGCATGATTTGGCTTCTTCCAGTAGAGCACCAATGCAGAACTGTCACTGGAGTTGCACGAAGAGGTCTATCACACCCTTGCCTGCTTAAATTGACCTAATTTTTTGTAGCATTTATAATTTCACATTTTCAGCAGTTCACTGCCTACCCATACCCCTCATTGTTTTTCAGAATTATACCAGCTAACTTCCTGCCACCGACTGATTGCATGGATGCTCAGGTTTTTGTACAGTCCCTTCATTACTAACCCTTGCAGTTCTCCAGCATTTGGGACTCTTCGCTTTGGAGAACAGATGAGTGAGGAGTGAATAGGAAACAATTATTCATATCTCTCATAATATCAAAAAGAGGAACATCAAAGGAAATGTCAAAGGGATGAACAACATAATTTCCTTTGTCATATTTTACATATTTAAATTGTGGAATCCACTACCCCAGCATATTTTAGATTTCAGAATAAGCTCCTCCCAAGGAAATTCTTAAACTACTGAGGACTTAGGGAAGGTATTGTAGTAGAAATGTCATTTTATATTTGCCCTTGTCTATATCATTCCTGAAACATCATAGCAGAACCTGGTCAAATACAAAATACTAAATGAGGCAAACCACAGATAATATCCTTTACAGTTATTTATTACTTGTATTCTGTAAACATTAATAAGCAAATCTCCAACTGATCCTTGGAGAAAATACACCAATTTCTAGTGTAATTTTTATGTTGCTAAAATAATTCTCAGTTTTGCAGGTGCATAAAGGGAACAGCTTTTTATTGGTGAGACTAGTTCAGCAGCTCCTTTGACACAAGGAAATTTCCCCCTTAGTCCACTCAGTTGCCTTTTGCTAGTTTGATGGGTAGAATGAGCTAGATGGTTGTTTTCTGAAAGTATTTAGGTATGTGTGAAAAACTCCATTTTCCTCAGCCGGAAGAGACATAACGAACTTCATATGAGAAAAAAAAATATACGCAGTCACAATTAATGTAATTATTTTCATGGCTGTTATATATCATACAGAAACTAGACGAACAATTGAGTAAAATGTCAACTTCCAGTTGAGACTGAAGGGAAACAAAAGTTTCCCAATGACTTCATGCTTCTGAAAATGTTCCCTCTCTCAAAAAATAGCACTGCTGTCATTTCAGGACAATGATGTAGCAGCCAGGAGGACCTGATCATGTACCCAGTGGTGTCAGTGACAATATTGCAAATAACTTTCAGTGGTTACCACATTCATAACCAGCATCCTTTGATTTTCAAAACTTGCAGAACTTTGCTGCTCCCTTGGCAGTTACACACCTTTTATGTCTTAAGAGAATATGTTCAGGCAGCACTCATGCTGTATTTCATTGTATGCAGCCATGGAAAAAAGTGCACAAGCACAGAACAGATGTTCTTTACTATATAAGTTTAAAGTAAGTGTTTTTGTGATAGATTCTTGTTGAGCCCTAGAAAAATCATCACTAAGAAAAACCTGTCGTATATGACCTGTTTGGTCATAACTTGTGTGAACTAACAGCAAAACTGCAATACTTTCTGCTCTCTGACAGTAGCACAACTGAATATTTTGCAGTCTGTTAGATATATATTTTTACCCATGTAAACAGTGATAGAGTTGTCTGGGTGCAGAACCTAATAATCCAGCTGTGCCAGGAATATTTTCACTGCAGTCAAGCATGCTTAAAGCAAAATACAAATATTTCAATTTTACAAATCACAGTACCTAGCAAACTGCACATTTCTTCCTAAATTTGCTATATTTTTAGTTAGGATTTAATGGTGTCAGGTTTATTACTGAACTCTAGCTTAAAAATAGCGTTTTTTAAACATTTTTCAAAGCTACTCCTGTAAACTTCACCTCATTATCTGTTGTGCATGTTTCTTCTTTTGTAACCAGTGAGCCTTTTCAGAGGTAGATGTGGTCTAATTTAACCTTAAAAGTAGATCATTCCTAGTCACAAATGTGTAGATTCTCTTTAAATCAAGCCTTGATGATTAAAGATAGCTTCTCCAAAGCTTGTTTTGTTGGTTCTTTTAACTCAGACTGTTCTTTTATAGAGCCTCAGAGCCCTTTAGGCATCAGAGTGTCGACAGTGTTGCAGTAATATTCCTTATATTATTGTGGATTGGAGCATTAAAATTTTACTACAAAACCAGGCAACATGTCACAAAGTGCTATTATCAAGGGCTCAGAGACCAAACATCTTCTCTTTTTACAGCTGGAAGACTTGTAAAATCATTCCTTTCAATTTGAGGAAAACAAATCCGCTTACTAAAACCTGCAGATTTGTTAAATCAAATAAAATCAAAATCAGAAACATTATTTCTCTTGACGTAGTGCATTTGATTCTTCTTCACTGAAGAAATTAAGTGCAGTGTGAAAAGGTTCCTTCACCATGACTTAAAGCCATCATACTGTATCATGAGTTAGGGTTATACTTCAGCAGCAAGCCTTGTTGGGTTTGGGAGTACTCCTTCCTTCTTCAGCCCTCCTTCCTGAAGATAAATGTATCTTTTGTTTTCCTTCTCAAGTTTTTTGCATTCTTTTCTGCTCTCGCAACCTATCTTCTTCTTTCAACATCTCTTTAATCTTTAATTGAAAGCCAATTAATTTCCAACTTTACAAGAAAAAAGATATTTTTATCCCCTCTTTATAATATTTCTGCTTCTTTTCGATATAATTTGACTTTATAATTGGTTTCTTTTGGAATCTAAAAAATCCTGTGCTAAATTATTTGTGACATGTCTAAGCAATCACATTCTGTTGCATTTTATACAAGTGATTACTTCGCTAGTAAATCATTCTTGCTTTATATCAAATGCTTTGAATCAGATTTGTCATAAGTTTAAAACAAAGTCATTGCTTTCTCCATTCAGATTGTCATTGCAAACAAACAAGCTGAAGCTATGGCTTCGGCTTGATTTTGCTGTCATTTATTCCATTAAAATCAATGGAGTTGTACCAATGTAAGCCTGATGTAGGAAAGAATCAATTTCTGTAAACCTATAAAAAATCTAAATCATAGATATGTATAGGTACCTGTGTAAAAATATATAAATATGATGATAATTTTCAAATACCACAGAAAGTATAGAAATAGATATATTTTATACACCAACAGGTTCAATTGCATGCAAATAAGATGCACATTATGCATCCCAGTGAAATGCAGCCTGGTTTATTTCAGAGAAAATATTATTATACTGGTCTAATAAACTATACAAAGTCATACATTAACCTTAAATTATCAAGTTAAAATCTATATCTTCCTACAGAATACCCAATATATACCTGATAGGAAAACAAGAATGTTATTTAGACTCATTAATATGAATTGAATAGTCCCCTTGTTAATAAAACCTCTTTTTTCTTTTTTTTTACTGCTTAATAGAGAAGAAAATCACGTTATTCGGACCTTGACTTTGAAGTAAGTTTTACTGAATTATTCCTGATTATTAAAAGTATTTTCCTAAAAGTGAATGTGAAGTGTTCATTTTAGCAGATTTTAGCCTTCTGGCACAGTAGATGCAATAGGGTTGTTCAATTGGTACTGTACAGAACATGATGAACAATTCATTAAAACTACTTTGGTGCAACTTGTTTGCAAAATATTCTGAGATCAAACTGTCATATTGCAATATTAACCATCATGATTTCAGTTTTTAAATTCTTTGCCTCTTCATTTTCATCTGGGTTTGGTTTTTTTGATTTTTTTTTCTTTTCTTTTTTTGGCTGGCTATCTACTTATTGAAAAAGTGTGACACTTTTGTAGGACTGATGACATCATTGCAGAAGGTTGCTTGTTCAAGAGATTTTCAATAATTTCTTTTATCTTTCTTCAATACTACTTTATTGAAATACAAGTTTCACATCCACGTAGTGATTATGAATGTGTCAAATTTCAAGTGATGAAGTGCTGCAGGTGTCAAAGCATATGGATCACGTGCTATATAAAAAAATAAGTTCATGTAAGGTTCTTGAGGTTGGATATCCACAATTTCCAACTTAGATCCTGTTGAGTGAGAAGGTTTAGTTGTGTTCATTAATGACCATTTTGTTCTATGTTGGTCAATATGATTAAGTCTCTTAGAGATTTATTTGAGGTTTTTTTCTCTGATTTCTACCAGAAGGAATACAGCAGTTAGTTTTCAAGGGGCTGTTCCTAATTTGGGGTTTTCACACAGGTTATCTATTCATGCATAGTTTGATATAATTCATTAAGTGTGTCTACAAAGAGGTTGAACAATTATATTTGTATGGAACTTACAGATCTTGGGCTAAAATTTGAAAGCCCATGATCAGCACATATCAATCATAACATCAAACATTCCCCTGTTTGCAATTACCCTAAATATGATTTAGGATAAATGCATAGTAAGAAAGAAGAAAAACATTAAACACTAACAAAATTCTGATGAGCTATCAACTCTAAAATTAAATTCAATCAGAAGTTTTGTAACTGTAGTGATATAAAGAATTCTAAACTTTAGTGGTTATTTTATTGAAAAGTAGAAATATCGAGCTGTTCACAATGAGAGCATTCGCCGTGGCAACAGATAGCAAAACATTTTTTCTGTCAATCAGGAGCATAATCCAACACCCAATAAGCACCAACGTGGTACACATTCTGCTCTCGAGAAACAGGATTCCCATTGCATATTTTCTCTTGGCTCACATGGTTTCACAGACTCACAGAATGGGTCAGGTTGGAATGGACCACAGTGGGTCATGTGGTCCCACCTCCCTAAGCAGGGTCATCCTAGAGCACATGGAACAGGATTATGTCCAGATGGTTCTTGAATAACTCCAGTGAGGGAGAGCCCACGACCTCTCTGGGCAGCCTGTGCCAGTGCTCAGTCACCTGCACAGCAAAGAAATTCTTCCTCATACTCAGGTGGAACTTCGTGTGCATCAGTTTCTGCCCATTGCCTCTTGTCCAATTGCTTGGCACCACCAAGAAGTGCCTGGAAACCTCAACACCACTCTTTAGATACTTAGAGACAGTGATATGGTTCACTCTTAATTGTCTGTTTTCAAGGTTGAACAGGCCCAATTCCTCAATATTTCCTCTTAAGATAGGTGTTCCAATCCCTTAATCATCTTTGTTGCCCTCCACTGGATCCACTCCAGGATCTCCATGTCCCTTTGTACTGAGGAGCCCAGAACTGGACACAGCACTCCAGATGTGCCTTACCAGGGCTGAGCAGAGGGGCAGGATCACCTCCCTCACCCTGCTGGCAATGCTCTTCCTAATGCACCCCAGTACACCATTGGACTTCTTGGCCACAAGGGCACTGCTGGCTCATGGAGAGCTTGTCCACTAGGACACCCAGAGCCCTCTCTACAGGCCTTCTCTTTCCAGCAGGTCAGTGCCCAGCCTGTCCTGGTGCAGGGGATTATTCTATCCTAGGTGCAGGACCCTGCACTTTCCTCTGTGGAGTTTCAGACAGTTCTTCTCTGCCCATCTCTCCAAGCTGTCCTGGTCCTTCTGAAAGGCTGCACAGCCCTCTGGAGTGTCAGCCACTCCTCTCAGCTCAGTGTTGTTTATTTACACCTTTGTCTTAACTTGTTTGCAATATTGATATTCCATGGCCTAGTATTTTTAGAATTACTACTAAAATGGAGGAAAATATATCTATTTTTTTTATTAAAAGGAATGGATGGGGCCACTGGGAGTGACTGCTGAGGAGCTGAGAGCAGCAGCAATACTGTGCCAGTTGCTACTGTGTTTTACAAGTATTGATGCAGGCTAACCCCATCTCACTTCCCAGCTTTATGATTCATCAGATTAAGTCTGTGGGTTTTTCTGTATCTTTACACACAGCATGGCTGTCTGACTAAGGTAAAATAAAACAAAAAAGCCAAAAAGTTTTGAGATAGTGTGGTGTGGCTAAAATGCTGCTCTTTACATACCCCCCAGCAGCTTGGGTGCAAAATAGAATACAGTCTGGAGGTAAAATCGAGCCAAAGGGATTGAACATACTACTTAAATGTTTAACTCTTTCTCTGCTTTGTCTGTGCCCAGTGCCAGCTGGCACTCTCTGAGACAATTTCCTTCCACATATCAGAGGGTACCAAATCACTGAACAACATGGATGTGGTTCTGAAGATAACAAATGTTAAGAATGCAGTGTGGACAAGGCTGGGACAAGTTTGGCTACCTCTGTCCTTTTCTTTTAACACTCTCTCAGTATCTCTACACCCTCAACCTTTCACACATCTTTATATACATACAATACAAAGGCTATGTTTATCTTATTAAATTAGACATTTGAGGGAGTATTCCTGGGTGCCAAAATACCAGCTTTTATATGGATTAATTCTTAGAAAGACCTTCACTATTTTAGTCTGGCCTTGTCTCTCCAAGAATTTCTTGGGTGTCATTAGGGACTCAGTTCAATCTGGGTACCATTCACAATAGACAATTTGGTTTTAGACTTTTTTCTTTTTTTTTTTTAAACTAAGAGAATTTAATAGAATTTAGTATTCATGGAGAACATTCCATGGTAGATGTTACAAGAGAACAGTCTTGGACATGTTTGACTTATTACTATAGAGTCATATTTTCATGCTTAAAAAAAAAAAGAAAAGAAAAGAAGAAGACTGTTCTAGTGGCTTTATAAGGAACATTCACCTTATAAATATTATATAAATAATTTGAAGGAAAAACAATAAATATACATAAAAATAAACTTGAGAAAGGCCATTTTTCTCCAAGAGCCACAGAAGAAACTCAAAGTCAGCTGCTGTGTAATGTGAACACAGCCAAAGACTACACAACACAAAAAATACTCTCTGTCTCTGATATCCTCAGTACATGCAGAAATACAGATGTAGTTTTAAGGGCCTTTGCAATGGATTATAAATAATGGAAGTCCTGTGACTGTGTGGGTTCTCTTACAGAAAACTTGTGTCTCAGTCAAAGGAAAGGGAGAGAGAAAAAGATGACATCAAAACTGGCAAGCACTTACAGATCTCAAGCTGGTTGGAGGGGGTGTGTCTCAAAACTGGGCACCTATATCTTATTTTCCCTTTTTAAATAGTTTACCATTCCATTCTTAAATTATCCCTCCATGTAGGAAAAAAAAGACAGAGTGTAACAAACAGGGCTTAGTCTGTCAGCAGGGAGGACAAATCCTGCTACGTAATATACTGTCCACAGTGAGATTTTGTAAAACACTGACTAATCTAGTTGAACTTCAGAGTTTGCTAAATGAACAGCCAACATGAAACAACTTTACAGCTCTTTTCTTGGTGCTAATAAAGATAAGTTTGGAGTCATTCATGCAGTCTGGTGTCCAAAACGTGTGCAAAATAAATGGTCTGGACATTTTGGATCCGTGCTGCCACAGGCTGTGCTAACCCCAGCTAACTGCTCTCCAACTCCTGTCATTTTTTCTCTAGAGCTGGACAGGTAGCTTTTTTATTAAGTCTCAGCACTAACAGTTAGCTGTCAGATCAAATAAAATTCATTCTAATTATACTGAACAGAAATACAGATGCTGTAGAAATTCCCAGGAGAGCTTATAATAGGTGTATTCTGGCAATTACAAAAACATACAGGAGAGCTAAACAGTACTATTGGCATGCGTTTTAGGATTCAAGCTCACAATTACCTTTAAATTCTTTGCGAGTCTGACTTTTGGATTTTCCCAGTCACCCCACTCTCTCATTTCTATAAGCCATTCATCCAATCTACTCTGTTAACATTTATGCCAAATAATTCAGAAAAGTGCTTTATTACCCCGATCCCCAGGATTCAAGTCCTTGCTAGCTCTGAGGGAGAGCAAGGATACACAGGACAGGTGTGAATACCACACTGTCTTCTTTCCTTTCCACAGATCAGTAGACTTTCACCAGCAATAATGCTGAATTGATCACTGATTGCTGGAGCTGCATTCTTTCAGAATTTCATCTGCCATAGCTATTTATTATAATACCATTGTAACTCACGAAAGTTTAAAATCATTCCTAACCTGATGACACCTCTAGAAGGCAAAGGTAAAAAAAATATGCCTGCAGGGAAAAATTCTTTCCTGTTCCCAAGTCTGGCAACTGATCATACCTGTAACATCTTGAAAACACAGCATGTGTCCATTAGAGGGCTGGGAAGGCATTCCCCATCTGTTCTTTTAACTTAGCTGCTTTGTACAATATTTGAGAGAGCATATTTTTAATTGTGACAATGTAGAAAATCTCCAAGGCAAATTAAATGACCTTGTAGTGGTGGTGATGATGATGATGATGATGATGATGGTTGTATTTATTTATGAGATTGACCACATAGAATCACCAAATAGCCTAAGGTTGAAAGGGGCCTTAAAGATCATCAAGAGCCAAGCCCCAGCCACTGGCAGGAACACCTTCCACTAGACCAGGTTGAGCCTCATATAACCTGTCCTTTAACTCTTCCAGGAAAGGGGCATCCACAACTTCTCTGGTCAACCAGTTCCAGTGTCTCATCACCCTCATCATAAAAGTTTTTCTTCTGTATCTAATCTAAATCTACCCTGTTTCAGCTTAAAGACATCACCACTTGTCTTATCACTATATGTTCTTGTAAAAAGTCCTTCTCCAGCTTTCTTGAAGTAACATCTTTCTGAAGCTTTCTCATCTACAGGCTGAACAGCCCCAATTCTCTCAGTCTGAAATAATAGGAGAGCTCTCTAATTATCTTTGTCACCCTCCACTACACTCACTCCACCAGGTCTATGTCGATCTTACATTGGGAACCCCAAAGCTGAATGCAGTACTCCAGGTGGGGTGTCATGAAATATTCATGAGTATATTTGTCTTGAGTTAGAGTTCAGCTAAAGCCCTATCATAAATAAAAAAGGGACTTGGGTACAGATTTATGTTTGAAGTTCTCTCCATCTTGATGACAGCCATCCACACTCTGAATCCTTTTCTGTGAGTAGGTGATCATCAGAGTAAGGTGTAGTCTCTTCAAAACACACACTCTATCTGACTTAAGAGTGGGGGTGGAGATGTGGAAGGGGTGTCGGTTCAGCTTGACGCCTGTTAGGGTGTGGGGCACAAGGGTTATGGAACCTGCAGGAGAACCTATGGAACCACAACAAGATGTGTGCCTGGAGCCTGGTGTCCGACTCTGGTGCTTCTGGCAGGGATGCAGCATCAATGGGTAACTGCGCAGCTGCACCTAAAGAAAAAAGGGCAGCACAAGTTTAGTTTCCATCCTTTTCAGATCCTGATGCTTCCACAGTCATCCTAGTATTTGTGTTCGAGATCCCCAGTTTTGTATTGTTAAGACTTACGAATTTCTAATATTAATAAAGATGTGTTGTCCCCATTGCCCATTTAATAGAGAAAACAGAATAATACCCCACAAATAATTTGTAAGTCATTTTCTCATAAAAGAGAAAGAGTTACCAAACAGAGCATATTTTGTAGAAAGAAGATAAGATGGTGCTTTCTAACCAGGAATTTAAAAGAAGTCTAGAAATTGAGAGTTAAAGCTGGAAATTTAAGTTACTGTACCTTCAGTTCAGATTGTTCTTTATAAGCAATAGAGAGGGGGTGGGCGTCAGTGGGTAGGAATTATGGAATGGAAGCCAGGAAAACACAAAGTAACCAAAAGATCCATAGGTACCTGTTCATACCAGTCATGCTGCTATTAAGAATAAAATGTAAAGACTTTTTTTCTGGCAGACTTCCCAGTGCAAGTGTTTTATTTCTCCTCCCACCTGCTTCTCCTCAGGAATAATGTAATGTACTGAGTAAGACATTTGCATTATTCATATTTGCTATTTAATGACATCTTGGATACACGATTAAGGAAAAGATATCAGAAAGCAGCATTGTCTGTATTCCCAGCCTTCTACTTAAGAGTTTCCAAATGGAGACACTTGTTTTACAGCCTTATGCTATTGCCTGCTCTTTGGAGCTAGTGTTTTAACCCACCAAAAATGTTTTATTCCCATGACCATGTCTCCTTATTTCAGCCAATAATAATCTTTGAGGTAGAACTTTTCTTTTTTAAATTTTATGTATATGAGAATTGTTATATACTCTTGTCTACCATAGCAGCAATATCTTAAAAGAATCCCTAGGAAGACACTCAAGTGAAACTCCCCTCATAAATTTAGATCAGCTATGTCTAGTTAAATTACCTTTTGCAAGGAGTTTATTACCAAATACTGCAAAAGGTTTTCCCTTATTCACCCCACAACTCAAGTTAATAGGTCTTTAATTGCTGATGTCTCATGTCTCTCATCTCTCTTGTGAAACATGTTGCCAAACTCCTTTTCTCAGAAGTGAACAAGTTCTCAAGCTACTGTGTGGCTGTATTAAGACTAATATAGTTATTACAGCGTAGCAGTAGAAATGCCTGGCTGAAAGAGCAGCCACGTTTCATGAAATCTCTAAAGACATAATGCAAATGAAAGATAAAATTGGCATTGATAAAGGAATATTGACAGTCAGTTATTGCCAGTCTGTTTTAAAAGGTACTAACCTAGGCTTGGCAGGAGTCCTACATGATAGAAAGGGTCACACTCAGGCACCACACACGTAAGTTTGAAGGGTTTCACTCACAACTCCAGGGAAAATCAGGCTTGACGATTAGTGGACTTGCACAAGGACCTGTGTCCTGCTCCTCTTCTGTCAGCATTCCTGGCTGCTGCCCTGGCTATAATTCAAGTTCAAGCAGTTACAAAAGCTTAAGAAAAAGCTGAGCCCATCCACTGTTGGCCTGAAGCATCCTCAGACCCTCCCATGCTCAGACCATTCAAACCACAGACCCATGAGACTGGTCAAACAGTAAGCAGCCTTCAGCTTTGCTCAAGAGGCTGCTCTGAATCCACAACTGAGAATGAATCTAGGCTTGAAAACAGGCTTCACTCTCCAAGTAGCTGCCCAGGCAGATACATGGCTGAGGCCATGAGAATTGTGGGGGCTCTTTGGGGTCTCCCCCTCTTCCACAGGAGTGCCATGTAATTAGTTTCTGTGGAAGAGTGCCCTTAGCATGGGCTAGAGGGGGAGTGGTTTCCAATTTCGTTGTCCATGAAATAAGAAAGCAAGTAAAATTGAAAAAATGTGCCTACTTCTCCTTATATGAATGCAATTTCAACTGCATTTTATTATTTGAATGACAAGAAGATGTCTAGTTAAAAATACATAACATTTGGGGATTTTCCATTTTGAGCCAAGATTTCTGAGTTCAGCATTCTCATAAAAATTATTCCAACAGGGACAATTACAAAGTGCTGTTGCTTTCCTATAGAAATTAACATATAAGCATCCATGCTGAAAACATGTTCCGAAGTTCTAGAAAATATTCTTGATGTGCAAGAGAAATATTCTTCTGAGAAACTGTCATTACTTTCAGGATACTTCCAAGCTAGCATAAAAACTGGCCCCTAATTTCAGCAACTCAGTAAACTTAGGGTTAAAACAGTCTCTTGTACACAGGAGGAACATTAAACACAGCAGAGAGCAGGGCCTGGGCAATTCACTTCCATTGGTCAAATCTACAGGGAAAAGATGGCCCTGCCAAATTCAATTTACTTTATTATGTTGGAAAAAGTAATGCTTCTCTTAAAAAAAACCCAGATCCAATTAGAAATATAAGCGAGTATATTCCATTTTGCAGAAGGTCATGCATACAAGAAAGAGGCATATGGAATTGTTTCAAGAGTTAAATCAGAAATTTCAGACTCTGGACAGATTTCGGGATGTACCAAAATCAGGCAGTATGGTAAGTGTCCTTCTATTATATTTAAAATATGGTGGATCCTAAACGACAACGATGAAAAAAGAGCCCTTTGGCTTCAGTACATTTCCCAAGAAGACCTCACCTTTAGGTACCTCAGACATGAGAACAAGAGCTGTTTTCAGTAATCCAGCCTATGACGAGACTCATTACGTTCAATTAGACAATAGCCAACAGACTGACATCATTGTAGCTGACTGTATTGAACTGTAGGGAGCACACTTCAAATCTCTCTGTGCCTACTGTGTCTAAGGGGCTTGATAGAGAGAAAGCAGCTCACTGATACAATTTGTCCAATAAGGCTTTTCCTCTAGCTAGGCAAGGGATAATAAATTAGATACTCCAAACAAGTCCAGATAGATTTACCTATATGTGTGATGGTCCGGAAAGCACATGAGATCTCTGTAATGCCATGTCTTTTCCATAATAGGTTTATAAATATTTACCATGGGAAAACCAAAATTAAATCATCCTGAGCTAAGGTTGCTATCATCATAATTCAAATTTATACACACACACTCATGCACACATGCATAACACCCTGACTACATCTGATAATGAGAGCAAGGAAATAGTTGATTCTGCCTAATTAAAACAGCTAATTTATTCTGACATTTTTTATCAGTAATATTTTGATTAGTTATAATTTTTATATAATTTTATAATGTGAAAATTGTATATTAAATGGAACTGAGCTAGAATTATTGTATTCTATAACTTTTTCAGAAGAGCTGCTCTCAGACATGAAGAAGAGGTATAAGCAGATGTGAGGCCAATGGATTTACATCATTTACATCATCTTAATCCAGCAGAAATTTAGCCCTGATTCTTTGATGAACCTTTATCTGTGATGTGTGTTATTTTGTATCAAGTTCTCACTCACTCCCCTTTTTGAGATCAGCTGACATGTAAAGTTTTCATGTGTCTCCCTACTTGAGATTTGCTATTCACATAAAGCTTGAATTAATTCAAAATCTCAAAGGGAATCTCAGTGGAAGAGTTCTGTTTACTCTGTTTCACATCGGTGCTGTGCTTTTGAAAGGTCTGCTAATAAAAGCTGCCTAGAGGAATGGTCTGTTTGTGAGACAGTCAGAGAGTGATCCAGCTACCTAAATATAGGCATCTCAGGCTATTTTAGACTGAGGTCTTGGTTTACAGCACAGTACAGGCAGTGATGATACAGGACTCAAAGGAGATCTGCACCTCTCATGAAGGATAGTTGGAGATCAAGCAGAAAGTCTGAAGGCATCTCAGATGGTGCAAAAATACTGGATTTCAGCAACTCAATCCCACCCATCATGTTACAGCAGAAATCTCTAATTAAATTGGTCCTCCATTAAGTCTTTACCTTATAAAACCTAGCATTTAAAAAAAAGAAATCATTCAGTAGTAAATAACCACCTTTCAGTCTGTTAATCCTAATATACGTGAGCTCATCAGCCTGTAAGGCAAGGTGGCTCTCACAGCACTTTCAAGGTTTCTGTCATTCTGCCATGCACCTGCCACAATTTAAAATCCAGCCGGCAGTCTCTATTTCAACCCATTCCATATTTCAGACAACAAACTCTTCTCAGTTACCTTCCTTTCTCTTTTCCCTCTTTTCTCCACTCTTCTCCCACTATTAGAGATGTCTATTGGTACTGGATCTCTCAGCCCATTCCTCATGTACTTTGGTTCTTGTGAAAGAAAGGGCTTAGCTGGCAGCTCAGGTGAGGAGCCTGCCAAAGCGTTGGTTGCTCACAGAGAAAGAGTCGCAGCGGTGCCGAGCACCCACCAGCCTGGCTCCCCGCAAAGCCATTTCCCCTCTCCAGCTTCTGTGTCTCATGAGAGCACGTCAGCAATCAGCCTTATAAATGGAAACTGCTTTATTTCATCCTTGATTTTAATTCTTCTTTCTTTGGTCTTCAGGAGAACTCAGGACCGAGCAAGGCTCCATGGGACAGTTTCAAAACCACAGGTGACTACCAACACTATACAACGATAAATGTATTAGACACAGAGGCAAAAGATGCTTTAGAACTCAGACCAGCAGAATGGGAGAAGTGTCTGAACTTGCCTTTAGACGTGCAAGAAGGTGACTTTCAAACAGAAGTTTAACAAAAACGAACTGAAAAAACAGAAACAAAGTAAAAGTAACTCATTGCACTGACAATAAAACGACTTTGGGAATCCTGACGATCCTGACACTCCTGTCTGAACATTGCAACTCCTTTATGTCAGGCTCTTCCTGTGCCAAATGTCAGTGGTTTTTTCGTACAGTATATTCCCACTAGTGTGGCTAGTGGAGAACCAGGTGTACAATTCTTACCATCGTGTGTTGTAAGTACCCGTGGAATGGATTTGTAAGGTAATCTTTATAGATAAACCTCAAGCAACGATTCATGTTGTAACAGCTTCATTTGGTTTAGTTTTCAAAAAACTTCACCATGAAGCACAATGTATATATTTATGCAGTTTTTAAAGTTTATAACAGTCTGTTTGGCCATTACTACACTTTTTACTTTATAATATAAAAGCAAAGTTTTTGTCATTAAATGAATGTCTGTTGAGCTACATTCTTCATTGCTTTAAATGCAATAAAGTAATAATCTCACTTTTATATGAATAATATATTTCACATCTTTATTATTGCAGTTTTCTCTGGAAAGCTCAGAATAGCTTTCTCTGCTGCAGCCGTGTATAAAATATTTAAAATGTTGTATGGTGTAAATAAACCTTTGTCTACATATCAGTTTCCTAGTGCATTTTATTCCATATTGTTTCTCTCAAATTTGAATATTTATAAAATTTTCTTTAAAAACACAAATATTGAATTTGTACTTGCAGTTTTAATAGCATGTTGTATGTTGCTTCTGCAGTAAGTTTCTAAATCATATTAGTAGGCTTCTAGCCATTCTGCATTTTCTTAGGTATTTTTTTCTGACAAAGTACCATATAGATTGGACTTGTCAGAATTATATTACAACTATTCTAAGAATTTTTGTCTAGTTGTAGAATGACAAATAATAGAAAATAAGTTAAGTTTCAATGCACAGCACCCAAAGAAAACACTGACTTAGAATAATTACATCTTGTGCATGATCTTGTTGCTGTATAAGAAAAAATAATCTCAAGATAAAAAAAATCCTAAATATTTTAGATTTAAAAAAAAAAAAACAACCCAAAACAATTAACCAAACCCTAAAAAAATGGGTAGGTTTCATTATAAATCAAGAGCAGAGTATGATTTTTACTGAAAATACAGTTAAACAATTAGGAAAGGGAAGATTAAATCTCGTTTTTCATGCATAGAATCAAAACCAGATCTCCAAAAATCTCATCTACAGCATAGCTGTAGGGGACATAGATTGAAGGATATCTCAAATCTTCAGATGTCATAGGTCTAGAAAAAAGTTTTGGAAACTATTTTGGTTCCTGCTGTACAAAACTGAATATGCTGCAGCCTACTAGCTGGAGAGATCTTGGAGAGGAAGAAAACATGACCACCAATCTTCTTAGGAAGAAAAAAGACAAGAATAGAGGCTTGCCAGTGAGAACTTAACCCAGAGCATTGGAAGAGGAAGATCAACATCCATCTGTTAGGAGAAAAGTACTTAGGATCAACCTTAGAACCAACCTTCAGGAAAGTGTTTCATTTTGACAGTATTTTCTCCAGGCCATAAGGTGTTTAAGTCACAAGAAGGAGCCTGACTTTGCCTGCTTTGAGTGAGCACCTCATGCTGAGTGAAAACTTCTCTAAGCTAATGCCTCAGGGTCTAAATCTTTAAACAAATAAAAAATAACTAGCCACCAGCCTGCTACCAAGTTCAATAACTGGCTTAGGTGCCTAGAGGTTAGATGATTAAATACTATCACCCTCAGTAAGTTTGCAGGCAACACTAAATGGTGCAGGAGTGTTGATCTGCTGGAGGACAGGAAGTCTCTGCAGAAGGATCTGGTCAGGCTGGATCGATGGCCTGAGGCCAGTGGTGTGAGGTTCAACAAGGACAAGAGCTGGGTGCTGCTCTGGGGTCACAACAACTCCCTGCAGTGCTACAGGCTGGGGCAGAGTGGCTGGGAAGCTGCCCAGCAGAAAGGGGGTGCTGGTGACAGCAGCTGAATGTGAGTCAGTGTGTGCCCAGGCCAATGGCTCCTGGCCTGTATCAGCAGTAGTGTGGCCAGCAGGAGCAGGGCAGGGATTGTCCCTCTGTGCTTGGCACTGCTGAGGCCACATCTTGAGTCCTGTGTTCAGATCTGGGCCCCTCAGTTCAGGAAGGACATTGTGGGACTGGATCATGTCATGGCCTACTGTGGAGTAGGGCCACGGAGCTGGCAAAGGGTCTGGAGCACAAGTCCTGTGAGGAGCAGCTGAGGGAGCTGGGGGTGTTTAGCCTGGAGAAAAGGAGGCTCAGTGGGGACCTTATTGCTCTCTACACCTGCCCAAAAGGAGGTTGCAGCCAGGTGGGGGTCAGGCAATCAGCAACAAGATGAGGAAGTGGCCTCCCTTGCATTAGGGGAGGTTTAGGTTGGACATCAAGAAGAATTTTTTCACAGAAAATGTGATGAATCATTGGACAGAGCTGCCCATGGAAGTAGTGAGTTGTTCAAGGAATGACTGGAGGTGGTATTTAGTGCTGTGGTTTACTTGACAAGGTGGTGTTCAGTCAAAGGTTGGACTTGATGATCTTGGAGGTCTTTTTCAACTTTAAAGTTTCTATGACTCTCTCATTCTATACTGTGATACATCAATCAAACAGAACTGGCCCTTTTTCAAGAGGCTGGTGCAGAAGGAGGCAGATGGCATGGCTGGATATGCAGCCTACTAACTTTTCAGATCAGATAGTGCACCAAAAACTTCTCACTACATACAACAGAAACTGCACATTTTTTAAGGATTTCATTCCTTATGGCAAGAAGTCTCAGAGCATGTTTTACAAAATTTCTAATTTTTGAGCCCAAATCAGGAAGCTTTGACCCCTGAATCCAGGTATAAGCCTTAGCATCCTCCTTGACTGAACTAAACATAAAACAAATTTTGAACACCTTGGTATTTCAATAACTGTGATGCAGAAATTATTTGTATAAGCTTTACATCACCTAACTCCTGTTCAGTGGCAGTCTAGTTACAACTGTAAAAAGCTTAGGGTAGGCTGCAAACTTACCCAGGAAACATGATAAATCAATTTACACTCAATTGTGCTGTTATTAACAAGCCAGTGGGTTCAGGTTTAGCCAGGATGTTTATGTATCACACGGCAGTCAGTCACAGATGTGCTTTCAGTGTAAGAGCAGCAACATTCAGTGCCTCTTTATTTAGAGTTTGTGCTGCTCTGAGCAGAAAACGCTATGCATTTTTATTTTCTTACATATTTTATGCTTAGAAATTAAAAGCATGCTGAAAACCAGTGTATCTGCCTACTGGTTTGACTGCTTCCTAATAAAAGAGAGTTTGCTTCCCATAAGCAAGATGCCATTCATACTTGCAGTTTCTGCACCATGTCTCTGAAATAATGAATGTCAGACTGAGCCCAGCAGGAGAGTACAAACTTTTATGCACTGGCTTAAATGTTGATAAAGCAGTGAGCAGATGTTTGGCATTATATTATATGCCAAAAAAATTAAGTCAGGACTCCCTAAATTACACCAGACACAGATATGACAGGGGGCCCTGCATCTGTCTGCCAGCTAGTGCCAACCTACCTGTGCCTGGCTAGCTCAGCTGGGCTCCAGCTGCAGCTACAGAAAGGTTCTGGTGTTTGAGGGTTGTTCAGGGGTTTGAGGGCTCAGCCACTGTTGCTGTCACTAGCACTAGAGAGACTGAGGCAGCTGAGCTCAGCCCAGAGTTTGCCCAGGAGCAACTCAAAATACGTATTTCTTAGATGTATAAACAAGAGGCAAAAATCTTTTTTATTAGAGGCTTCATTTTCTCAACAGTTTAAATACACATTAGCTGTTGTGTAAAACCCTATGCAGTTCCTCTGCAGTTCCATCTTCTTACATGCATATTCAGGGAAAGATTTTTTTTTTCTGGCAAGTTAGTGTTGTCATATATGTAATGCTAATGACTCTTTATGATGAAGATTTGGCACAAAATACACAAAGAGCTAGAGGTCTTTTCCATTTAATTAACTGAGTCTGAATTTCTCCTGTCAATGAATCGGGGCTCTTGGAAGTATTGTCCTGACACTCCTCCTCTGAGATCATCATTTGTTTCCATGATGATAAGACATAAATAATCTAATACTGTTTTACACAGGATTAAACTTGGATAATCTCTTTTAAAATCAAACAAAAACAACCCAATGAAACAAAAACCATCCAAGCTCCAAGCTGCACCAGGAGAAATTATCTCTAATGCTTTGGCATGACTGTTTCCCATAGTTGCTAGGCAGTGCTTTACTCAGAGACCAGATTTAACAAAAGGTCTGCTTCCCTCTTGGAAGCAGGCATCCATCACAGCATCAGGATTGTGCTTTCCATTGGGTTATACAAGGGGATGTGGAAATCTCCATTGGCAATCAGCAGATGGAGATGTGCACTGATAGCAGACTCTCAGGTCCTCAGGCATTGGCTTGAGGCTGTGCTGCATCTCTGGATAAGCCACCAGAAGCAGTTTGTACAAGCAAGTTTTATCTCCCTCTCTCAAAAAAGCATCATAGGGCTCACTTGTGCAATCAAACCTCTTCTCATGTGCTGAAGAAGGAATCCAGAGAAGTACCCAGATGAATATGTGCTTGGGGAGCTGTGATTTGTTTCTACCCAGGTCTCAAACAGTGCGATGCTGTAATCTTTTCGACTTACTATTTAGAAACATCTTTCTCTGCAAGTAAAGCAAAAGTGGCCTCACTTAGAAAAATTCAATTACTGGTTAGATAGGCATGACTACCAACCTAGCACTCCCACTGAAGTGTTCTGTCCATTAATTACAATTGTAAGATAAAGAGACATTTATCTGGTTTTGACAAAATCGCCTCTTAAGCTGCTTTGGACCCTCCTGTGGCACTGAGTTACTCAAATTAACTGTGCTATAGTACTGATCCTTTTGTTTGTTCTTCACTAGTGTCATTTTATACCTCGTTACTTCTTATGAGGAACTTTAACCAATTCAGCTTCCTCCCTCAACTGTACAAGTTACTTCTGTCAGCCCCAAAATCACCTCTTTTTTCAGGATTACAAACCCATGCTCAGTTAGTTCCCATGTAGAAGTCCTTCCCTGATTTCTACTATTCCTGTGTCCTTTACAGCTTTTTCAAATCTGCTAAAGTTCTTAAATGAGTTCAGTAAATCCATAACTTATTAGAGTATTCTGTTGGTTTCATGTAGAAAAAGGAAAAACTCGATGAGGAAGCTTCTAAAATTCCTTTTTATTCAGTAGGAGAAAAAGAAAACTCAGAAATACTTACATTTTGACTTTTTCATCTAATCATTTAATGGAAAAGGCATCTCCATCTCTTTGAGCAAGAAATGGGCCCCAGCAGCTTCTCTTATGTAATTCTCTTGATGAGTACACTGAAGTATTTTTTTTTCTGCTGCTCCTTCTCCCTGGTGATGTGATGCCAGCTTTCTTTCTTAAGTTGCACTGTTGCACCAAGACTGACAGAGAGCTCTCTACAGCCCCACTGGCTAGGTTTGACAGTCTGAAAGTGAGCAAGGACTACATGAATCCTTTCAGAGGGAGTAGTAGGTATTTCCCACACCCTGGAATTGTGCTGAATTCTGAGCTTTTATTTAAATGTTTGTAAACCTCTTTCCTCTAGCTGTGTGTTCAGGATGATGCCTGACTCTCTTCTTGAAAACCTAGAATGGGCATCTAAGACAGGGAAGGGCTTGGGATCTGCTGCTCTTTTCTTCTCCTCACTGTGACTAAGAGTTAAGCACCTCAGCAGAGGTGGGATTTAAGAAACAGCTCTAGTCTCAGTGTTTGTTTTCTTGTTGATTATTTTGGGCAGCTGTTGGGAAGCCCAGCCAGAGATCTCTACTTTGTATGCACTGGATCAGCTGATAAAGTGCCTTGTTCAACATAAAGGAGGCAAGCATAGGAAACAGGCACCTAAACCTTGCATAACACAATGCTGACCATCAAAAGTCCTTTTGTGGATCAAATCCTTGAGGATTAAAATACTTTTTAAAATCTGATTCTCAGAATCCAGTTTTAAGAACAGCAAAAAACTAGTGTTTATTCCCATTATCAGTTCAATGATTTAATGGATTATGTCCCTAAATTATTGATTAAGGAAATTGCAAAAGGTGATGCCTGAAGGACCTCATAGTATAAAAAAAGAAACTGAAATTGATTAGTATGTCCTTCAGATTCTTATTTGGTGTCTCCTTGAACCCAACTACTTTATTTTCTGCCCTTCTCAAGAACTATGTATTAGGAAAAGATTTTCAGACCTCTTTTTAGTAATTAGGTTCTTAAATTAAGCAAGAATTTTCTGTGGTTTGTAAAGACAGATAGGTAGAATCCTTTCTATTTAATTTAGAATTTTAACCAAAATATTGTCCTGTCAATATTTCAAGCACAGAACTCTACAGGGCAATCTAACTTTTCCTATCATAGCTGTCCAGGTTATTTTTGGAACCTAAAGAGAAAGAAAAGCACCTCTGAAGCACAGTGAGACCCAGCCAGTTCTCTAAGTCTAAACAGATTGATTGCACAAAGAACTTAAAAGCCTCGTGAGGGCAATGAAATTCTTCTAAATTAAGCACCAGATTTAGTAGGATTTAGGCATCAGCTTGTGAGCTAAATTCTAAACTCCCATTATAATCACTGAAGAACAAGTCAATACAGTCAATGGAGTCTGAAAGCCAATTCAACTTTACTAGAAGAAGGATGCAGTTAATAAGAGATGGGTTACATTTTGTGAAACATTTACGTGGGGACTGCACACTGACTTCACACCACATGTAAAATTATACTAGTCATTTGTGTTTTAACGTGGGAATCCTGCTCCAGGAGAATATTTTCTGAGGTGATCTGTGTCATCCTGCTTCCAGCTTTTACTCCAGGGAGTCATGGGATTATGGGTTCTATGTCAGCTTTGCCAACTTCTTGTGAATGTCAGAGCTACCTGCACTAGCACACAGTGCCACTATTTAATCAGAATCTGCCTTGCCTGCCCCTCTTTCGAACATTTATATCAGTTCAAGGAGAGGATCCATTTTTCCTGTAAATTTATTGTCACACCTCTAAATCCTGTATGTGGATCATCCAGATTCTCATCCTCCTGAGAGGTAAAGGACCACAACCCAGGACAATATAAGCTGCCAAGTATCAGTAGACTAGGAAAAAGTACGTTCTGGAAGATTATATATGGATCAAACAGGCATGACAGAGTTATAGAGCCAGGACAATTACAGTGTTGTGCTTTGAGCTGATGTTAGATTTCAGCCACAAATGGTCTGATAGAATATGAAAGCTTGCCTGGCACTGCAGTCTTGATTTTTCACTCCATGAGAATCTCCTAACTATTGGGCAACAGTCAAGCTACTTTTTTTCTCTTTTTTTCTTTTTTTTTTTTTTTTGGATTCTAGTCCCCCAATGCTCTTACTTCTCTTTATACAAAGGCCAGACTTGAGAAGATGACAAGTGTGTTTAACAGGGATACTGTGTGATGCCTTCCTGAAACTCAGAAGGTGGTGGTTCAAACCTTTCTCAGATGAATAGGATGGGGGAAGCTTTCCAGCTTCCTCCTGCTGTCTTCTGACCAGCAGATAATTATGCAAAGAAGGAAAGACAATTCCCCCTCAGAGCAGATAAAGCCAGTAGTAGTTAGTGGGTAGAGTCAGGCCATGGCATCTGAGAAGAAATTACACATTATAATTGACACAAAAACTTGAGGATGGTTTCTCAATGGCTCCCTTAACAAATTAATTTAAAACCAACCAATTCTCAAGGGAGATTACACAGAAGTAGAAAGGATAATCTCTTACACCATAAAAAAACCTCCAATTACCATTGCATGAGAAAGGAGGGAATATTGTTTTGTGTTACAGTCCAACCCAAAACTGCCACAAATGGTGGCTTTCAAGTTCTATACAGAAAACTGTGCAAAAAAAAAATCATTATCTCTCAACAAAGAAGATAAGATAATATAAACTTTTAGAACACCCAAGCTTATTTCTTGGTCTAAAATAGCTATATATAATTTCATCATACATAATTCAGAAAAAAGGTTCAAACCCATCTGTCTCAGCACCATGTTATAACATGATGGCTAGCATTTTGGGGCTGTGCTGGTTTTGGCTGAGGTAGAGTGTGGCTGGCATGCAGTGGCTGGCATGAGGCTGTGTTTTGGATTTGTGCTGAGCACAGGGCTGATAATATAGAGATGTTTTGGTTATTGCTGAGCATGGCTTATGCAGAGCCAAGGCCTTCTCTGCTTTTTGTATGGCCATGCTGGTAAGGAAGCTGGGGCTGCCTAGGAGGTGAGGAGGGGACACAGCCAGGACAGGTGACCCCAACTGACCAAAGGGATATTCCAGACCATGTGCTCCATACTGAGAACATCATGCTCAGTATATTAAGTGGGTGGAAGAAGGAGTGGGAGAAGTTTGGAGTGGTGGCATTTGTCTTCCCAAGTCACCGTTACCTGTGATGGGGCCCTGCTCTCCTGGAGATGGCTGAACACCTGCCTGCCCATGGGCACCACTGAATTAATTCCTGGTGTTGCTTTACTTGTGTGCATGGCTTTTCCTTTCCCTGTTAAATTGTCCTTACCTCAAGCCGTGAGTTTTGTAGCTTTTACCCTTCCAGTTCTCTCCCTGATCCTACAGGTGAGGGAGTGAGCATCTGTGCAGTGCTTGGCAGCTGGCTGGTGTTAAACCACAACAGTGACAATTATCCAGGCAATTATAAAAATATATTCAAAGTCTAAGGAGACTAACTTTGACCTGAAAATTTTATTTTTTGAGAAAGGTCATTACAAAGACATGTGTATTGAATTAAAAGAAGATTTTAAGTAGTTATTTTCTTTACTCTACAATTGTCACTTAACCATTGTACCTCTTAACCATTGTACCACTTAACCCTGTGTACCTCTAAAACTGTGATGGCAGTAAAGAAATTGATTCATTTTGGTAAGGGAAAGCAAGATCATTCTTTTCCCTGCAGTTAATGCTTGCATAGCAAGAGGTTCTCTGTTTTAATACAGAAACCTCTTTGAGGATGACAGCCTTCAAAGTATGGATCAGAACTTCTTAAGGGCTCAATGCCAAAAGTCTCCCAAAGTTAGAAAGAAAACATCCTTTATTCATCTTGTTTGTAATGAGTTCCCAAGACAGGCTCTAGTTTTTGCATCTAAGTATGAGGTTGGAACCTCTGTTAGACAATCTCTTCTTCCGTTTTCAGTCCACCTAAAATCACAAAGCACTGGAGAACTTTGGAAACTTCAATGATCTGAAGACACCACAGAGTTCACTGCAGCCATGGAAACCAATAGCACATTTTGTATGGGTTATTAGCTGGTAAGTACTTGGTACAAAACCATGGGTTCTCAGGTCATTTTTTATGGTTTTACCATTTTGAAATTTCACCTTCAGAGCATTTTCTTCCAAATCTTGGCCAGCTCTGTGGCATTGTATCAGCAAGCAAAGACATAAGCAGAAAACATTGTGGAGAGGGGTAGTTTTCTACAACTAGTGCCTAAAGAATATTTTTTCTCAAGATATGTTGTCTGGTTTTGAATAATTTGTAATAAAAGGCATCAACCAAAGGTTTCTTATTAAAAAAAACCAAATAAACAAAACAAAACAAGCCCAGGATACTGGTGTACATCTCTCTGTACAGTGCTTTTGGCCCATCCCCCCTACCTCCCTGCATGGCAGTCCTGCTTGGACATACCAACTGGTTGCCCCCGTTTGATGTCATCTGCCAACCTGGTAAGAATTACCTTTACCTTGAACCTTTGACAAAGAGTTTAAATTGGACAGGTCTCAAAAGACACCTCTGCAGTGCTGCATTTTTAATGCACCTCTAAACCCACAAACTCTCTGAGTTTAATTTTTTTACCCACCTGGTTTTCCATCTGTCTATTGCATTTCTCTTGGCATCTTAACTTGGGTATGATTATGGAATCATAGAATGCCCTGGTCTGGAAGGGCCCATAAGATCATCTAGGTCCAACATCCCTGCCTTGGGCAGGGTCACCTTCTGCTGGACCAGGTTGCTCAAATCTAATCATTACCAGCAATAAGGCAAAAACTATCAGCTTCTACCACTGCCACATCTTCAAACCATTTCACTTCTCCAAGGATGGACGTCCTGAGATAGTATTTGGAATTTAACAGGCTGCAGCTCACGCACTGCTTGAAGACCTCTTCCATTGCACAGGTAAAAGTATTGAGCAAGAGAGATTATTTGAGGAAGCCTATCTAATTGCAAATATGTATTTGAGGTAATTAAATGGTTACTGTCATACCAGCTGCTGCATCAGGAAATGCTTGTCAGCTTGTGTCCACATCCAACTTTATCACATAGACCAAAGACAACAGGATGTATTTACCTCTCTTTAATCACTGTGTTTTGATTACTTGTGACATGTACTGTGACTTATATATTGATTCTAGTCTTTTATAGGGTAAATATCGATGCAGCTATAACTTTTATCAAATTTCCAGATTGCCTTTTCAGCCAAGATAGATGACTGGGTTTAACATTCATTACATTGTTGACTAAGAAAGATTTTTTTTTTATTTTTGAAAGTGAATAATTAATGCATTTTTCATTCTTCCAAAATATCTCTTTCAAAAAAAAATGCTAACCACTTATTAAAAGAAATTATAAAAAACTGTATGAATAATATTTCAGCATTTCAATATATTCATTTTCAAATATGAGTGATAAATACTTTTGAATCTTATTTTTACACAATGACAGTGTTATACCATATTGTTATTAGCTGATAGACTGCTGTGGGAAATGCCAAGGCTGGGCAGGGAAGGTTTTTGCTCAAGGTCCCCAGAGCCTGTTCCAAGATGGAGCAGGTGTGCACTTCAGATGATGCTCTGTCCACCACTCCCATCAAACCTCTGTAGGTCTTAGGCACAGGAACATGCTGGCTGCTCAACCTTCCTTTCCCTTGTCTGACAGCAGAGGACAGCACACGGTGTGGTTTTGTATCCCAGCAGGTTGCCAGGCCCAAGCAGGGAAGGAAGGCCAAGGCAGCAGCGGTGTCGTACAGGAAGGATGGCCCAGCAGCAACAGAGCTGTCAGTCGCCAGGAGGTTCCTTGTTCCTTTTTCCAGAAACTGATTCTTTCTCCCAGCTCCTGAGAAGCTGTACACTGCCACCCTCCCATCCTGAAACTCCACTAGGAATACAGCCATATGTGTGTCCAGGAGGAACTTGTCAACATGTCCTTCTACACCTGTGCTGAAGTTCTTTCACCACCAGCTCTGTCTAAATTCCTGCTCTTGGTCTGGGGACAGGCCTTTCTCCAAGTCCTTTTTCTGCTGGCCCGTGTAGAAGTGAGGCAATTAGAAACACTGTAATTCCCTTTGATGAGACAAAAGAAGAGAAAAATACCCCAGCACCAGCATATCCTACCATTGTGCACTCTCATTCTTCTGACCCTGAGGGGAGATGACTGGATACCCTTGCTGCACTCCAGCATGAAGATCCTGTTAGTGCTAGTCTTTGTTCTAAAGCATGAGAGAAGTGAAGGTTCTAGTTCTCCATCCTTCTCTCAGGCCTAAAAGTGCTGAGGGCTGCATGTTACCCTCTGCCTGGCACCATTTGGGATGTGCAGCACACATCTGGGATGTGCTGAAGCAAATTGATGGTTCTACCTCTGCCACTGACCTTTCTGCCATACCTTCTTGACAGCAGTACTGATTGTCTAGATGTAAGAAGGATGGGAAAACGAAGTGAACTGTCTCAGCCATTTAGTGGGAAAAAAAGGACTCAAATATCCCATCATTCTTTTTGAAGAATTAAGAATGATGGAATCACTAAGAGCTTTGTTGTGGACTCTTATTTGCTGCCCTGCTGCCTGAAGAAAAGTATTAAAAAGATTGAGTGGTCTATAAGAGAAAAAGAGAGTCTAAAATAAGAGAGTCTAAAATAAGTTTGAAGAAAAAGATAGAAGAGTAAGGCTGTTTAAATTGCATTTTCTCTCAAGAGCCTCTCCAAAAAACCTCTAGCAACTCCAGTCATCAAAGGAATTTCACAATGATCACAAACCAAATTATTACAATTCACTGATTTCCTGGTTCAAGAAGTGACTATTGCACAGTTTACTAGCATTTCAAAGGGATGCGTCATCTCAGCAGCTGCTTTTCGTGTCCCAGATGTCTATCTGCCCTCTCTGTGAACTGACACACAGTGGTGTGCTTGCTAGTTCCACTTCTACATCAAAGCTCATAAAATCAACCCCGAGTTCTCTCCAGGATGTGAATGTTTATGAAACACCAGTCAGCAACCTTGACTGCAACCAGCAGCACCTACTTTTGAAGCCAGCATGCTTTTTAGCATCTTGCTACACAACAACAGCAGCAAAGTCAAATATCATGAAGACTGAATTAACCTGGATGAGAAAAAGAAGCCAGAGAGTTCTTCTTTCCAGGGAATGCTTCAGCTTTATTGCAGCCACGTTGTCATCCATGTCACCATAGATGGGCACAAACAAGAAAAATGTATGCCCTATTGCCTAAGGCATTCTGGACAGGGAGGAAGGCTGGTGAAGAATTTGTTTTGGTGACAGCTGGGGAGGCCTAGAGGGCTGTCAGCTCAAATACAGTCAGATGGAGGATTAATTCCCATATGTAAGATGTAGGTATAGGCATCAAAATTTGGAACCCACTCAATCAGGGGAGCAGCAGTGTCTGCTCTGGTCAGCAGTGGATGTGTAATTTGCTCTGGTACTCTGCAATACACAGGTTCATGGATTTGATGACAGCAGAGTATCCTTGGAGATGCATAAGATGACTGTTTCAAGTTCCTGAGTACTGGAAAAACCTTCTCTTTTACAGGAGAACCATAAAAATTCTGCTCCAAAAAAAAAAAATTCTCCCAAAAAAAAAAAAAAAAAAAAAAAAAAAAGAAAGATTGCAAATGAAATTGCTTGAACTGCAGGTAGATCAACTTATTTGAAGAGATAAGCAAATTAGGACAGGTTTTGTTTTTTGTTATACCACATAAATCTGGAATAAATCCATAGGTCTCATCAGAGCTGTCTCCTATTCATAACAGTGTCAGCAAAGCAAGAAAAGTCTAGTTAGCTCTTTTCCCATGCTAGTGTAAATGGAGATTTGTACACTTGATATGTATGTAAAGTGATTAACTTTATTCTATCAATCTCTTTATATATCTAGTGGTCTCACATAAGTCAGGAAAACACATCTGTACATCTGTTTTCTTTTTGCCTGTTTTATAAGAAGCCTCTGGCAAGGACAGCCCATTGGCAAGAGGCAGAAGTTAAACTCCAGCTATCATTATTGGTGTCCCAAATACCATATGAAACTCTCCAGAAACATTGAGAATTTCAGTTTTGTTTGGAACTTTTCTAAAAGCTTCCCTTTCAGGCAACATAAAAAAATAATTGTATTACCTGCAGTTAGGGCTCTGACAATTTTAACAACTAGTCATTAGGTTTTCATAATTGCAGCGTTTCCTAGATACATTATGTCACAGATACACATCTGTGTGATCTTTTATTGTATGCATTCGGCCTGTCTTCAAAATCCAGAAGTGGAAAAATAGCACCTCCTGCCTAGCAGAGCTGTTACTTTAAGTGCCAAGCATTAGGCTTTTCAAGACCTGTGAACCTGTAGTAAGTAGGAACAATTTTATGTGGAGAGTCAGATCCTGAATACAGTCACTTAGCCCTCAACTGGCTGGATTTTCAAGAGCAGAGCAAAGGTAGACAAAACCCAGCTTTTCACCTCAACTTCACATTTGAGACAACTTTCTTTGAATCAAACTTGCCATATGCCAGGTTTGGATGATTTAAATCAAGCTGAGGTTCTCTTTAGAGGCCGGGGCAGTGTAATGTGAATAGTTTGTGTAATCTGAAAAGTTTGAAGGGATTCTGTAATGGGCTCCTCCCATTCTGCAGAAAAATCACAGAGCAGAAGTTAACCCAACAAGCCTCCAGCACACTGATACTGCAGATTTGAGATGTTAGGAGAGGAAAATTTCACTAGTATCCTCTTCCTTTGTTCATACTGACTTTGGCAGATTCTTTAATTTCCTAGGGCAAGTCTGACCAACTTGAAACTATGCCATCCTAACAGATTGGTACAAGCATGAGGACAGGAGACAGTGTACAAGAGGTGTGTGAAATGTGCCAAGCTATGAAATTATTCTCTGCCTAGAGCTTCCATAATGCTTGCAATAGGGTAAGTCCTCAGGAATTGCAGTAAACTTTTAAAAAATTAAAGAATTAAAAATAGAATGAAACAAAGAAAATTAAGTTACACAGCTGCTGGAGGCTTTCCCTGACCTTTACATGTATTTGTGAGCATATGTCTTTGCAGAAAGACATTAAGGAAGATGCTAAAATGTGCTTTCCTACCTCTTTCATATATGATACCAATTTCATGATTTTCTTCCTTAATCCATGCCCTCATGAATAAAGAACAGATGCTGGTTTTCAATGGCTAAGAAATGCATCGCTTCTTGTCTATAAAATCAAAATTCAAGTTTGTCCTCACTAAGTGAGTTGGTGTTTTGAAAGAAATTCATTAGTGCATGACCAATGGAATTAAAAAAAGAAATGCATCTGTGCAGGAACAATTTTGCTCCACAAATAACTCCAGAAAGTCAGACTCCTGTACACTGTCATTGGGGCTCTTCATTTGGCTCTTCACCAAATCAAGTTATAAAAAAGAGCATCAGGCATCCCAACACCAGCTACTCCTAGACTGCTGCAAGCAAAACTGTGAACACCAGGCGAGACACAATCCTCACTGCTGCCATGCAAGATACTACTTCTGAAATTCTCCTGCATTTTTCTTTGCCAGAAAGATACCAGTAAATCATCAGGGTGTTTTTAGCAATAAACACATCTACTCTGCCTCTAAAAATCATACTTTTGCACTCCTGCAGTACATTTTACTTAAATATATGCAAAATAAAATATTTACTTTCAACATCATTCTCAAAAGGTATTTTTGATATGTCTGTTTAGCTTTGGATGTTGTTGTGGTTTTTTTTCAGTAAAAGTGGACCTAGGTAAAATTGAAGACTCGAGAAATCTGAATCATATAATGAAAGCAATTTGCCATTCTGCCTGGAGAGAGAGGTTTTCAATCAGTGTTGCAATGACTTATGGATAAGAAGCATAGAGGTTCGTAAGAAAAACAAAAAAGAAAGAAAATACAAGTGAAGATGACTATAATAAGATGTAGGCTGAGGATAGCACATTCAGGCAAGAAAACAAATGAGTGGTTCTGCCAGGGATGCTCAACAGAAAATAAAAAGAGAATGTTCCTGGGCCAGGCACTCTGCAAGATAACATCATAAAAGTTATAGTAGAGGAGGTACACAGCAAACCAAGACATGAATGCAAAAATAATGGAGAGGTGAGGTAGATGTAGAGACATTGTCAGTCACAGATATGGCTGAAAAGGACTAGGACACAGCACAACTGAAAATGCCTGCTTGGTTCCATTGGTTGCTGTTGCAACTCATACCCGAAATGTCCATGACATGCATTTCTCCACAACTTAAAATTATTAAAAGCAGATGATAGTCCTATCAGTATGAATTTTTATAAAACACTTAATTAAAAGAAAAAAAGATAGAAGAAAATGTAATATAAATGCATTACACAAATCACAAAACCTGCTATGAAATTACATGACTGCTAACTGGGAAAGAGACAAGCTAATGTTTGCACTGAGGGATCCACAGCCTGTAGCTCAAAATCTCAGGGTACAGAGGAGCTCTCTGGTCATTCATCATTCACTTACTATAAATGTATGCACTGCCTGCAGCCTGAGCACATACAGAAATGTCTTCCTACTTCTAATGCTACCCTGGACACTTACCTTGGTTAAGCTAACATTAAAAGGGTACCCACACTGACCATGCTTAGTGCACCTTGTGGGGCTCCTGTTACACTGTGAGTTCATCCTGTGCTCAGTTGTGCCCTGCAAAAAGACTTAAAAATGTTCAAATGGGCAAGAGAAGACCCTGGTTCCTAAAATCGCTGCAGGCTTATCTGCTCACTCCTGGTAACTGTGAGCACATGTTTTAGCAACAAGTAGTCATGTTCTTTTCAATATCCAGCCTTGGTTTCAGGTGATGGTCAGGCACAAGTAGTTTGCAGTATCAGTGGCCTGTCCCCCACAGCTGAATAAAGTAACTCACATTCTGCTGGGTTGAACCAGAAATTACTTGCTGCCATGCAAATAAGGCAACGGGAAGCCAAACAGAGAGCAAAGAAAGCTCGAAGTGAGACTTTGAAAATACATCTAAAATCACTTCCTTCAGCCTCTCATACCAAAAGCAGTCCTGTTTGCTGAGGGCTGTTCTTGACCTTCCTCCCAAACTCACAACAATAGGAATATATTTTCATGAGGCCACAGAAATACTGGTCTAGTTCAAAACTTTTTGGAAGTAAGTGTGTAGTAGTCATGGGGATGAAGATAATGAAAGATAAGAAAGGTTATTAAGATAAGAAAAATCATTACCAACCTTGAAGAACACTTCTGTCACCCTCTGGACCTCAGAGATGTGAATAATCCGTGTGGAGTGTGCACGCATAGTGGGAATGACTTGCCTGACAATTACTATTATGCAGCATCCCTCTTGAACCAGAGGGCACCAAAACAGGCACTTGAAACTTAGCACAATACAGCACAATTCAATACCATATAATAATTAGAACCTTTCAGCAAAACAGCTTCCCGAGCTCCCTTGGAGCTGATACTCATGACACATGAATTCTTGTTGAATTGACTTATTTTGGATGACCCAGACTATCCTCCAATACCAAGGGGTTTAGAAGGCTTAGCCTGATGTTCACCTATCTGAAAGATATTTTTCAGTCCCATTTTCTCCAGGTCCAAGCCTGCAGCAAAAGGCACTTTTAGTAAGCTTAAAGCGAGACAATACTGCTTAACAAATCTGCTGGGGCTGGTTTGTTTAACAGCACTCACTTTAGATGGATGTGCTGAATCTACACACAATTTGTGAGTGATGTGATTTCTGAGAGCTATGACTATTAGTGTTCTTGAATGCTTTGGGAGCACAAGTCAGGGTAACAGGTTGATATTATTGAATACAATGTTTTAAGAATGTGACTGCACTTGCTGTTGAGTCGTGCACATCAAGAAAGTAATCTACATGTAATTAACAAAAAGAAACTCCAACCTATGGTGTAATACTTGTTTATGTACACAGAGCAGAGAAGAAGGCATCATTTCAAATTAACTTTATTTTCAACAAATTTTCCACATCCCACAAGGGAAAGAAGGCTGACTCCTTGAGTACAGATCCATCACTCGACCATATTCCAAATCTGTTTCCCATGTACTT
>VZTN01028394.1:0-11589 GCA_013400515.1 Erpornis zantholeuca
AGTGAAAATACCATTGCAATGCTTGCAACGGGGAGTCCTGAACCACCTGCATAATGACTGACAGCCCTGTTTGAGAGATTTAGTTCTCCGTGAAAGCATTACCTTATCTGTGCGAAAGATCACAGGAATTATTTCTGTAACTAGCACACTTGTCTGTGAATGTTTGTACAGGTCAGAGAGTATTCTCCCTAAATGAAACATTCTGATATAAACCAACATAAATTATTGCTACTTTTTTAAAAGTGAGGTGAGAATCTGACAAGTTGGTGGTTTGTTTTTCCTTCAGTGCTTGTTGTATATTTGTTTGTTGCTGTTGCAATCCAAACAATGATACTTACCTATTTCTTGAACAATTTTTAAGTAAATAGAAATATTCTGCCAGTGCAGTATAAGCTCGAGTATAGTACCGATTTTCAAGCTCTAGCAGCACAAATTAACATTTTCCTTATGATAAAAAATTTCAAAATAACTAAAAAGAGGGCAGCCATAGATCAGAAATCTAAAAAACCTGAGCAAAAGTTCTGAAAGTGTTTAGATGTCTGTCTACAAGGAAAAGCTGTATTCATAACACAAACCTTATTCTTCTGTGTGATTATTCCTTTTTAAGTTCTTGCACACTTGATAGGGTTTCTGGAGCTTGTAAGTGCAAGAGGATGTTGATAAGCAGGAGCTTAAACCAGTCAGTAGGAATCCTCACTGGCTGGGTATTGAAGAGAAAGTCACAAAAAATTCTGTACTTACATTCCTTACATTTAATGATAAATCACTCGTTGTTGCTGGGATCCAAGGTAATTTAGAAACTGTGAATATACTGTGCTCCCAGTAACACACAGTGTGGTTCCCTGTGGAGACACTCATTACACAGACAACAAAGATTCACTGCTGTAATGATGGCAACTAGCAGTTTATAGAGCTGGAATCATCGCAATGAGGCTGAACATTTTTACACAGAACTGTAACTTTCACCTGCAGTCCAAATTACTTAGATTTTAAAAGCAGCAGCACTGATGAGAGGTTTAACCTTGAAGTCTCTGTAAGACTGTCTTAACTACCAGCAAATGGTCCTGTCTTTGCTTTTCTTAAAACCATCACCTGGTCACACTGGCAGTTCAGCAAGCTTCTATTTTCGGAATAACNCAGATAACTGTTTTCGGAATAACAGAGCTAAGGATTGTGCCCTAATTTGCGGCACCTCCAGCATCAGGGGCGCTTAAGAAGGCCAAAAAGATGGTAGGAGGTAGAAGATTGGGGTGCATGCTACTCTCAGTACCTTTAATTTAGTGTACTAGTACAAGAAGTACTTTTCATCTAGGACAGATAACAAGGCCTATTCAGGGATGTGAACTACTACACTAATACAAGCTCTTTTGGGGCAAATTTCTTACACATTAACTTTTACTTCCCGTTTGTCTGTTTGTTTTGATTGAGTTTTGTTATGGATTTTTGCTTGTGTGATGCTGATATTTCCTCTGAGAGAATGGCAAATACACTACTCAAACACTTCCACTAAACAATCCTACTTTAATTACATACATAAATTTTGGTGGAATGGATGACTTGGAAGCAAGGCAAGCACACACTTAATATTCCACAGGCCTACAGCAAGAACAAATCTTCAGAAATGAGACGGAGGATAAAGACTTGAAGACAAATGAGGTTGGATTCTAAGTTACTGTGCTAAATCTCTCCCTCATGCTGGTTCCCTAGGTGCACAAGAGATGATACAGCACCTCTCTGCTTGATGCAATGGGAACACCCAGCATGATTCTATTAAAGGTCATTTCTCGAGTGCTGAATGCAATTTGAAAGAAGCATGAAAACCTTTTACAAGAAATAATCCTACCCTTTGAATATCAGGGAGATAGTTCATTGAAATACTTAAATATGATTAAGCACCCTTTTATATTTTTTGTATCTGTGTATTTTGCATTTATTGACCAGATGCAGAAGTTGAAGTAAAACCTGCTTCAGAATAGAAAATAGATCCCTGGATTCTGAAATACTACACCAGCCAAGGACAACATGTGCACTCAGTTTGAACTCCAGGGCAGCTTTTTAAAATTGCTGCCTCCAGGGGAGGGAGAAGCGCGATTTAAAACGATCTTTTGAATTTTTAATGGATATTTAGAAGTTCAAGCCTTTGCAGCAGCTGAGGAAAGTTAAGGGAAGAGGTCAGCAGTGGCCAAATAGCACTCTTAATATATAGCTGTTAACACAGCTGTTATCATCTTGATAGCTTTCAGGGAGTACCCGGCATAGAGAACAATAGGGGGACCTCTAGGTTGCCCCAGCATCTCAGCAGTATTGCCCAGACCGGTTCTTCCAGCTGAAATCAACTCAGTGTTGGAGCCTGGAGATGTTTGTCCCTCTATCATCTCAGCAGGACCATTTCACTCATCCCCTGCACGGTTTGCTTTGTCTGGAAAAGAGTCAAACTCATCTTGCAAGACAGCCAGCCTGGAATTATGCCTAAGAATAAAAAATATGTGTTCTAAGCACAGTTTAGTTGCAATCTCCCACTCCTCACTAAGAAATTTGGGATATTCATTTAAGGTCCAAGAAACAGAAAACTACATCTTGTCTGTCAAGGGAAAGGGTTTAAGAGACATAAGTGGATTTGGAGAACCAGTACCATAAATTATTTCTCCTTTCACCAGTAGATCTCATGTTTGTGTAAATCTGTTAGTGGGAAATTTATATTTACAGTCTCATTTTTGCAGCTCTCATTTGACTATGCATAAAAAAAAATCCAAAGCTTATTATAATGTTTCTGTACTGCAGGCTGTATGTACTAATGGTTCATTAGTACACTTTCAGCTAAATATCTCCTGACCTAATGACTTTTAAAATTTTTTAAAATATACTGCTTGATAGAGTAACCTGTTCATAAAACTGACACAATATAACCGAAAGAAATTTTTCCTTGCTCATAGAAAAAAACATAATCTATCTCACTTCACCTCATCACTAGTGTAATTTTTCTTCCAGCTTTTTCAACAACAGAGTGCCCTCTAGCAGATTTATGTGACCTAGATCCAAAGACTGATTACACACAACAATGTTGCTGCAGAAGAATTGGCTACTCTTTGTTTATCTGGCTTGTACTAAAAACCCTTTTGAAATTTGGTGATAGATATGCACAAAACTTCTACATAGAAAATCCTGTTCACTTCAGTCTTCTGATTCCCCATATAGTTCCTTTGAATTTTGGCAGATCTCATATGGTTGCAATTTCTCTGCATGTATTTAAATTCCACATTTCATCCTGTATAGGTCTATGGTATCCTTGAATTTTACTGATGGATAAATGAAACCTTTTTAAGAAGTAGATGAGAGCGTGCCATAAAGAAAGTCAATCTCTAATCCTTCCAGGATCCCTTTCCAAACCTTAGTTTTGTACCCAAACACAACACGGTAGAGGAGTCGTGCTCAGAATGTATGAGGAGTAACATCTACCTTAAAAGTAGTGAAGGGGAAAACAAATTGTTTACCATTGAACTAAAAAGTACATAATTAGTTTAGAAGCAGGAAGGAATTGCAACCTGAGGGCAAGATGTTCTAGTTAATTATGAAACCGGGTGCAGAACATAATGAGAGAAAACATATTGTGTGCCAGAAAACCAGCAATTGCCAGTTGAATAGGGAAGCCAAACGGGGGAAAAAAAGCAAATAGCTTGTCACACCTCCCTTTAACCACTGAAAAAGTAGTTGCTAGTTCTTTTTCAGTTCTTGCCTTCCTTTGTGGACTTCTTTCACATTAAACAGGATGTCCATTGACACCCTCTGGAGCTGCTAACTACCACCCAAGACAGACCGTCTGTCAGACAAGCTGACTCTTCGCCATGCCTAACCAGCAAGATAAACAACTATACATCTGTTTCTGACTGACTAGCCAAGTTCTCTAAGAACAGCTCTAATTATTTGTGATGGATTATTCATTTTACAAGGCTTTACACTTAAGTACTTTAAAATACATTCAAAAATTCCACTGGAAGCAAATTGCCTTGCTGTCTTGCACCAGCTGTATATAAGATTAATTGTTAGGCAGCACCAAACCACACTGTGTGGGAATCATATTACAGTCATCGTAGTGATTGATGTGTAGAACTATGAAAGGTTAGGTGCACTTGCTGACCCCTTTCTTTCTTGGAAAGGGGAAACAAACTCTAATAAATTATGTAATTTTAAGCAGAGGAGTAACATTTGTTGGTAGCAGAAATACAATATATGTGTGGTGTTCTCCAGATAGGCCACACACCAGAGACTGTCAGAGCCGGAAGTCTCTGTTTACCCTAAAGTGACAGTGTTAGAAAGCACTGGTCTTTTGAGCTGTCTTTCAGGTCTGCATAGTGAATGTAAGCATTATTCTTCCTATTTCTCTTACGTGATTATTCATACATATACCTTGATTCCCTGACAAAATAAGAGAACAAAAATATCCTGGTCCATGCATACTGCTAGATGCATTTTTTAGTGTACCTTCATATTGGTTTTCCTGCCAAGAGCCAAAATTTGACTTGAAAGACAGTGCTAGATCCCCCTGCTGCTTGTGAGAACTCCCAAATGAGGAGGTCATCCTTGGTCCGCTATCCTCTGTGGAGACACAGGAACAGCCAAATCCCTGCCCATGTCCTCTGGTGACACTGAAATCCCACCTTCTGTTTTGCTGTGGTATCTACTACTTGGATTAACTGTAACCCTCCTCTTTTCAATGCTTACATTAAATCACTCCTGTCTTGTTTATATCTAGCCTTCCTAAGTAAGGATTTTCTCTCTTTGTCAATATAAGGATCTCAAAGCTCAATTATGGCCAGTAGTACTAATTACTATCACACTGATGACACACACAGAATAATTAACCCATTTCTGCCTATAAAATTATACTCTTGTTAATAGTCTTGGATTCCATTTAGATATATTGATTATCTGATTATCTTCCTATGTCATATTCAGGCTCTTAGTCTTCACCTTTATGCCTTATGCAATATTGAAGCTATGTATTCCATTTCATCTTCTCTGTGTTTTTAACTTGGTCATTCTATATTGTCATTTTTTTGCTTTAATCTCCAGGTTTACTTATTGTAAATTCCTCATAAGTTCAGTTGGTTTTCCCAATCCTTTAATTGCACCATTTCTTTCATCTCTTCCAACTTCCTGCACCCATCCCTGTGCTTCCTAGGCTTCAAGAAGTTGCACGGTTTCTGTTCACCACTAGTTGCACCCAACTTCTCTGCCTTCCAACTTCCTACACCCATCCCTGGTGCTTCCTAGGCTTCAAGAAGTTGCACGGTTTCTGTTCACCACTAGTTGCACCCAACTTCTCTGCCTTCCAACTTCCTACACCCATCCCTGGTGCTTCCTAGGCTTCAAGAAGTTGCACGGTTTCTGTTCACCACTAGTCTTCTTCAGGCCTCTCTGAAGACAATTTAACCAGAAAACTTTCCTGCTCCTGCAGTTTGAACTGATTATTGTTGTTTGAACTCATTTCCCTCAAAACTTTTATTTAAATTGCTTGTATAGTAAGTTACAGAGTGAAAATTACCATGACCAGAGGACACACTTTTTTTTATGACTGCAGAGGACTCTTTGTACATTACCTGCTTAAAATAATAAATGGTGAAAAATTCAAGTATAATTATTTTTAATGAGAAGGCATTCCCTGCCATTTTTATGAATCATCAATCTAACAAGATTAATAAGAATAAAACTCAGCTAGAACTTTTGTTTTTCACTGAAAATCACTGATTTTCAAAAATTACATGCATTCGGTTAGATTTTGTTGAAATTAAGCAGTAAGATCAAGAGATAAAGAGGGGAAAGGGGTTTGGTGCCAGTGGGTCAGAGGGCCAGGCAGGCAGTGTGGTGTCATCTCCCAAGTAAGCAGAAGGGAACAAGGGATAAGGCCCAGGAGCTGGTCCTTGCCTTTGGGTGGGTGTTGCCCGGGGGGTCCCCAGTGGGCTGGGGGATCCTTCTGGATGTTGTAGGGTGTTGCTGCACTGTAGTCAGTGCACCGAGACACCCACATTAATGGCAGCCCATGAGGGTGCTGGCAGTGACCCCATGTGTTTAAGTGCACTTTCTCTTGAAGTTCGTGCCAGCACACCTAAGTTCTGAACCCAGAGAAACATTTAAATATAATTTTGAGTCATTCGAGGAAATGGAACAGGCCATACAGCTACCGAAGCCCAGATATGGGGAGAATCATTTCCCATTCTGGCTACACGTTTTAAACCCTAATGCATCTCTGTTGTCCCCAGGAGGATGGGTTTGCATTGACCTGTACATTCAGATTTGTTAACTCTTTGACGTTGTACTAGAGAGACGTGTGTATGAGCATACACAACCGATGGATGCTGTGCGTTAGCACCCTCATCTCCACGGGCTATGTAGTTGGAAGAGTCTGCGTTGCAAACAGGTCTGTCGGACACTTGATGGCAGTATTTGCTCTGGGTTCTTCCTCTGGTGACTCCATTAGCTCCGTTTAATGCAGTCTCCGGAGAGCTACAGGCATTTTGGGAAGGGGATGCAGGGCGGCAGGGAGTCACAGAAGGGGAGTGGAAGGACAGTAAATATGATTAATTTCTTCAGTCCTAATGCCGCAGCTGTCAAAAACAATTGTCCTTTAATTATTTTATTTTCCAAGTTATTGCTGACTTTCTGCCTTGGGAGCTCTCACTGACCCTGTCAGTTCGATCTCAGGACAGAAGTTGCATAACCAGATTTGAAATCTATCACAGTGCAGCTGATAACATTGATCTGGTTTCTATTGATTAAAAATTAAGGTAGGATTGTTATGACAGCATTAGCCTCCAATAATTATTGTCTTCAAGGGACTACAATTCTTCTGCAGTGGCTGAGCACTTGTCAACTTGCAGGTGCTGTAAGAATGTCTCTGAACAGGTGAGTAGGTGAGAGCAGTCCCCAAGTGTAATGAGCAGCCTCCTACACAGCTTCCTGCTGATTCACCACTGGTGATACTTTTGGAAGCAATTATCTGAGAGTGGCTAGCCTGTACAGATGACCAAACCAATCACCTGCTAATGCTGCACACAAATGGCAGAGGTAGAAAGGTGGCAAGAAGTCATCTGAGGGGAGTTGGCAAGTGCACTCCAGCTCAATGTAGTGACTGTGGTGAACAGGAATGTATAAACCACTTTAGCACATACATTTCAATGCCTAATTTCAACCCCTTCTCTGTTCTAAAACTTATATCAAATCTACAATTTTATCAGATAAAATTTGTGTAAATGCTTGCGTTTCAGCTTTGTTTTGGTTTTGTTTGTTTGTTTTTTGTACATGTGAACAGCAGATTACAGTGGTGCCACTACTAAAAACTACATTCTGATGCTCCAGTAAAACTGAGCAATTAGGGGGTTCTGGGTAGATATTTTCTTTCCTTAAAGTAATCAGCTTTGTCCAGTTAATTAGAACAAAAAAAAAAAAAAATTTTAGGGTCCCCCTCCTAGTTTTGGTTCTGCTTTTCTCGCTTGTTTCAGAGAAGAGAATCTGTTGGTCTCATGAGATAGCTTTTTGCAGTATGCAATAAATTCATGTTATATTATGGCTCTCTTTTTTTTTTTCTTTCCNATATTATGGCTCTCTTTTTTTTTTTTCTTTCCCTAAAAAATGACATCAGGAAAATCACACTAGAAAACAACTCAGTCTCCCTCAAATGCTAAGAGAAGTCTTTAGCTGATACAAAACATATATATTTATATATAGTATATAATTTAGTATTGCTTGCTTTTACAAACCTGATCCACTTAGTAATAATTTTAGTGATGAGGCTGGGGGATTTTCATGTCCAGTTCAGTCATCCTTCCATATGTTTTCATTTGAAAAGCAATGAACAGAAATTTTGCCCTCTTACTACACGGGGAGTTAAGTCTCCTTCTGGTAGTTGTTGTCTTTATCAAGCTGAATTATTCCTCATCCCCTTGAAATTCTTAGTAATAAATTAATAATTTATGCTAAGTGAAGCAGTACTGCTGGGAGCTGGGNCTGAGCAATTAGGGGGTTTTGGGTAGATATTTTCTTTCCTTAAAGTAATCAGCTTTGTCCAGTTAATTAGAAAAAAAAAAAAAAAAAATTTTAGGGTCCCCCTCCTAGTTTTGGTTCTGCTTTTCTCGCTTGTTTCAGAGAAGAGAATCTGTTGGTCTCATGAGATAGCTTTTTGCAGTATGCAATAAATTCATGTTATATTATGGCTCTCTTTTNGAGTTAAGTCTCCTTCTGGTAGTTGTTGTCTTTATCAAGCTGAATTATTCCTCATCCCCTTGAAATTCTTAGTAATAAATTAATAATTTATGCTAAGTGAAGCAGTACTGCTGGGAGCTGGGAGTTGAACTAATCAGAATTCAAAAGTTACAGGGTCCATTGAAAACTTTTGCTGAAATCACTATGGCTCCAGGAGATATTAAGACGTGTATGTGTGTGTGTGTGTGTGTTCAGAGAGAGAGCTTTGGCCCCTTTTTCCTTTCCCAGAGGAATGACTACCAATTGCTGGATTTAGGAAGACAGCAGTGCACTGAGTAATCTTGCTCAGAACACTCTGGCAACTCAAGTTTCCCTCCATGGAAATTTCAAAGCATTTTTGGTGGGCTGAAGAATATGAGGACTTTTAGTTAGCAGTGATTAAAGTAATTTATTTAGGTTATAGTTGTAGAGGTCTTTTATTATTTCCTTTGGGAATCCACATTCTGAATTCTTAATTTCTTGGCTATGAGTCTCCCAGGGAGAAGTTAGCTGTCCTGAAACCTACAGCTGAGGCTCTCTCCAGATCCAGATACCTAGTAGGAACTTGATATCACTCTACAGTTGCAGCCTATCGTGGTTCCAGTGCCTTCCCTAAGCTAGCTGGTAGATTCCAGAGAGGACACAGCCATGCCTATTTTGTTGGACTCTGTTCATGAAATATTTCAGTTTTAAAAATTACAGTAAAAAAATTACATAAAAATCCATTTCCCATAGAAACTACTAGCCAACTGTTTTCAATAGACAGGTCAATATTGGAGATGCTGGAAGGACAACACGGAACCAATGGTTGCCGTTGTCTCCCAAGGCACCACTTCTGGAGAGTGGATTATTGCTTCATACTGGAACTATAATGACAATGGCCATTGTGAGACAAACCTACATGATTTATTAAGACCCATTATACATTTATACCCTGGTATCTCATTTAATCTTTTCTTGATGTCCTCCCAAGTGAGTCTACATAGACAAGTCCCTGTTGCCCCGGGTTGCATGGATAAAAGCTGGGTTGTTACAGGTCCTGAGCTAGCTGTGCATTCCAAGGTACTGATGTGTTCCAAGAATGAGCTGTAAAAAACGAGATAGCTGTGTAATGCACATGCTGTGGGTGACAGGAATATTTTTGTAAAATATGGCCTGTTTCTCGATTTAGTCAGCTTCTCCACTTTCTAGTAAAACAGGAATTCTTCCCCCATCTCTGGTTCCTCCACTCCCCTTAAGGCTCCAAATCACAGAAAATACAAAGCTGCTCACTGAGAAAAAAAATTAATCGCTCTACTGAATAAAGAATTAGTCAGGTACCAGCAGATGGTGCTCCAGAGTATGTAATGCTATTTGTTGCTTTACCAAACAGAAAAAAACCCATTGCAATTTTATGATAAAAGGGATTTTTGGAGGGACTGTCACATTATCTTCTTGAGGGAGTGTCCCATTATCTTCTTGAGTGCACAGATGATGACTTTATTTAAACAGATGTCCACTACACGTACCTCCCAGTAATTTAAAAATAAAGCACAAAATCCACTCAAAAGTTGGCTGCAAGTTTTCAAATTATCTTGGATAACTTAATTTACTTGAACCCAGATTCTCTTTAGTGCCTCTGGGAAATATAGAAATAATAAAAGAAATAAATAATTTAACACTTCTCTCCCCCCCACAATAGAATAAAAACCATTCAAATCAACCCAAACAGAAACAATTCAGAGAATGGAGGCTAAAATTTCTGCTGTGCAAATATCAGTTCTGAACTAGTTCTTGCCTTTTCCACTTTCACAAACAGAAAATAATCTACAGATTTTAAATTTTGGAGGGTTGATTTTGGGTTGCAAATTTTTATGAGTGGTTTGTTTGTTTGTGATTTTGTGGGTTTTTAAAAAATTATTGGTGGGGGTGGTGAAGATGTTGGTTTGAGTTTTGGGTTTTTTTTTAATGTGTGTTGGGTTTTGGTTTTGGTTTTGGGTTTGGTTTGGGGTTTTTTTTAGCTTTAGAATTTGCACAGATGACCTAAACCAGCAGGCAGAAAGCAGAAAGCTTTGTCTCTCCTGTCAATTAAAAACTGGCTTGGATCAGCAGAGAAGAGTTGTGTTGCAACCACCCACTCACCTGTTCATCAGCACATCTATACAAATGGCAAGGCAGGGCTTTTCTCCATATGCAGACTTCACTTGTATAAAGGCACCCTTAGTAGTCTGGTTAATTTGGTTTAATAGATTCCTTTAATCTTAGGTGTTAAAGGAGCTGCAGTGTTGTTGAATTAGTCTAAATGTCTGATCTAAATGTTAAGATAAAATTCTGATCTGAAACTTGACAAGGATTCTAAACCACGTGTAGTTCAAGAGACGTTCATCCTAGACTTTTTTTCTAACTTTATGGTGATCCTTCAAAATGCTAGTCTGGGTTTCTGTTCTACATCAAGAGCAATAGGCTTGATTCCTTTGATTTTGACTCATATTTTAATCTAATGATAACAGTTAAGACAAGCAATACTTAAGGTAAATCTAAGTCTTCTCTACACTCATTTGTCCCAGGCAGCATTATAATTTTTGATTATAAAAGTATTGAAATATTTGGTCTTCATAGTGTAATTTCAAAAACAAGTTTTTGAAGCAGTGCTCAATGACTGGTTTACTTACATAATGATCAACAATGAAGCTCATAAAGACATCAACAATGGAACTATTTGCTCCAGCATTTACTTTCAGGAGAAAGCTGTGAGAATATTGAGTCAATAAAGAGAAAGCAATGTGCAAAAAAATCAAAGCAATCTGCAAAAATTTCCTTGTGTCAGGCTGTGGCCCTTTACCCTATTATGAGGTCCTTCTTACTCTGACCATTGTGACTATGGTCCCAAAGATCTCACTGGGTCTAATAACCATGGGTTTACCTAAGAAGTAAGACAATGTTTCATATGAACAAGGTTGTTGCAGGTTTTTCTACAAATAGGAGGAATTTCCTACAAATGGTACCCTAACCTGCCCTGTTGATTCTATAGCTTCATTGACACACAGGGACGACCTGTTTTTCTTCTATGAAATTCCCTTTGCTTCCATATAAGGCAAAACTCAGGAAACATGAATCCTCTTAAAAAAATAAGAAAAAACTCAAAATATCAAACCAAAAAAACCAAACCAAAACAGGTTGGAACAAGCTTCTCTCAAATTGTGATTCCATAAGATGTCTTTTTGATTTGAGATACTTGTATGTGGGTTAAAAAAGCTGCACTACTATGATAAAACTTACCAAAGTAATATAAATTTACCTTCCTTTCCCAAAGAAGTTTTAATGTATTTTGTTTGTGGTATTGAATGCTAGTTTTATTTTGAATCAAACATAATT
>VZTN01028397.1:0-21727 GCA_013400515.1 Erpornis zantholeuca
TCAGTTAGTTGGAGTGACTTTTGAAATATTTCGAGGATGATCCTATCAGAAATAGGTTCTACATGTGCTATATATTTCCTCAGATTAAGCAACTTTCTTGTGAGTCATGAGGAGGATTATCTAAATATTCTCTTTGGAGGCTCTTCTCTCTTCATGAGTTGCTGTACACTTGATGATGTAATTTCACCTTCTTTATGGCCTCTGTTTATTGGCCACTCCATCTAGATTAGCTTCATCCATAAGAATTAATAGCAAGTGGGGAAATACAGTCAAACCTGTGCATAGGCTTCTAAATAATTCAGGACAGGTAAATAAGTCAAGCTGTGCTCTTGGAAAAGAAGAGTAAAATGGTAAGTTTAAGAATGTTTCAGAGTTTTATCTCTTAGTACCTCAGGTCAAAACTCTGCTTTCCTCCTACTCAAGCTGTCTGAGGTATCTGAGCCAACCTCTGTAACCAACACACAGGAAAGGTGAACCTCCAAAGATGAATCATCTGACATATAATGATGCTGCTTCAGCTACAATGAGGAGCTCTCTGCAAGGGGATATTTTTATCTCTTAACACAAAGACCCACTACAGGAACGAGCTGAAAACCAGCTGAATACTGAAAGACTTCATTTGGAGTGTACAGTTAATGGTCATAGGTCTGCTGTGTCCTGCAGTGGAGCCAAGTCTTTCTTCAGTACAATTCTGTGTTGGACACCTTCCTTCCCCTCTAAATTCTTCATACCAGTACCTGATTTGTACAATTTAAGCAATGAAAAAGAGATGGTAAAGCTCCTGTGCCTCTGAGGAGGTTTTCAGAAGTAGAAGCTGTTCTTCAGCAACCAGAAAAAGAAGGAGTAACCCTGTGGTTACAACAGCAGCACCATACTAAGTAGGTAAAAGATCTTCTGCAAGGTTGACCTACAAATTCACTTATGTCCAAGAAGGTTTAGGTAGCCATAGTTTTCATAGTTAAAAGGTAAAATGTGCATGAGTGTGGAGCACGTAGGCTTCCCTGGTCTGCAGGGGGGTGATGCAGACCTTCAGTACTTGGCATGAATGAAGTATTTTTTCCTTTGAAGGACAAATTTGTCTCCTGTTATTTCTGTGGTTGGTTTGATAATTCAGTTATTATTACAATATTTTGTTTATTTTAATGGATTCCTGTTCAATTTCAAACCTCATTGTTCCATCTAAATTAAACCTTTTTACTACCAGTAATTAGTTTATAGGTTCTGATTTTGTATTTTTCTTCCCTCAATATTAGGGTTGTCATAATAAATTCATCTCTGTGAACTTGCTTAGTTATCAGGAGTTTCAGTGCCAGTCTTAGGTGCACTCTTTTTATAACCCACATTAATCTCAGCAGCAGTGCCAAAATAATGCTTTTATTTGAAAATTTTTGCTTTCCCACCCTATCCTAACATAGTCTGTATATCTCACACTCTGCATTTGATCTGAATAAATATAATGGACTGCTGAGTGTACTTACTGGGATGGGATGTCTCAGATTCATTCCACATGGCATTGTTTGCTTTTTCATTTCTTCTGTTTTTTCCCCTGTTTTCTATTGTGAACCTTTTGAAGTTTACAAGCCAAGTTCTTTTCTCATTTATACAAGTGCAAACCCGTCAACTCAAATAGGTCTAAGCTAAGACAGGACTTGGATCTGTTCCTGCCACTTGCTGAAAGTTGTAGTCTCCTTTCTAGACAGGTATCTTAGCTGCTGGCTTCATTCTCCTGTTTCTTTTAAATTCAGCTCTAGGAATGCGCAAGGATAAGCATTTATCATAACATGCCATGAATTCTGGTGTTTCTTTAATAAAAATAGCCCAGCATGTGCCTGTCACAAATTTCAAGGTCTGCATATTGCTTACTCAAAATAAAACAGTATTTGAGTAGAGATGGACAAATATGGAACTAAAGGCCAGCAAGAAGGGTCCTAAGAAGTGCCTGCAAAATTCAAGAAACAAATACCCAAACAGTTTTTCTTCTTTTTGGCTGTTATTGCTTGTTTGTTTCTATATTTTTTTGCGTGGGAGCAATTTTTAATACTCATCTTGTTCAGCTAGCACAAGTGGCTGCTAGGCACACAGTTATTTCCACTTAGAAAACTGGCTTAATAAGAAATCATGAGTATTTAGGCTGGTGAATCTAGAAAACTGCTTTATTCATTGCAGATAAAAAAGTCAACCCTTCAGAAATCACACAATTCTTCCAGCTGTACAACATGCTTGTGAGACTGGCTGAGTCCCCTACAATACTTGCAGGGATATGTTCATTTCAAATGTGTTCCTGGCCAACCACCTCAGTGATTTGGAAATGTTGGTTCAAATAGAAAAAACGGTGAATATAGTAAATTAAAATTTGGAGTGGGGTGAAAAAATAACAGAAAAAAACCCTAATACAATAAAGAGAGGAAGGAACATAAGAATCAAGTGATTTGGAGTTATCTCTTGCCCCGAGAGATTGTGGACTCTCCTTCACTGGAGATATTCAAGAACTGCTTGGATGAAATCCTTTGCCATGTGCTCTAGGACAACCTTGCTTGGTCAGGAAGGTTGGACCAGATGAACACCACCAGCCACCTCTTCCAATCTCAGCCATTCTGAGATTCTGTGATCAGTGATGTATCAGGCTCATCTAAAACCTATCCTTGATGTTACTGATCAAGCAGCCTTTTCAAAAAAGAAAGTCACAGGTAAGAGCTCCTGATCCCTAAATGAAATTTCCAGCTATAACATTTCATTTTTAGAAATCAAGCTTCAACTTTTAAACTTTGCTTCCAGCTTGTTCCTGATCAATTGTAAAGTTTTTAAAACCTTAAAAATATATTTTATTAACTATCTTACCTTATAGTCCAATGGCTCTCGATGTAGTCAGAAACATTCTGTATCCCTTGAAAACAGCCTGTATTACAAGTTTTGTTCAAAATATTGGCAGACCTTGACTCAGGGCTGAAGACTAAGTTAATGAGAAAATAAAACTGTTTTAATGTTTGTGACCACACTCTTGAACAGGCAAAATTTCCACTGATTTAGAGAAGCAGTTGTTCATCTTTGAATCTCATGGTTTAACCTGACATATGAATGCAGCCTGGTTTAAATTAGTTCATGGTGTAACTGAATCAAAGTTATTAGTATCACCTGGAGGCAAGTGGTCTAATAAAATCTCTTTGCAGTATCATAGTCTGTTTGAGTAAAGGCCAAAGAAAAATAAAAAGACTGCTCAAGGAAACAAACACTATTATCAATAAACTCTCCAGTGAGGAAAGCTCATGGAAAACTAGTACTGTCAGTGCTGTGGCTGCAGTGTACAGGGATCATTTGTTAATGTGCTCAGCAATGATTTTTCTAATCAGGAATGGCTGGAGAGAGGGCCAGCACCTTTTTAAAAAAGAGAAACATTTCCTTAAATAACTTCTACATCAGGAAATTGCTACTTCATGTTTATCCTCTGATCAGAGCTCTTAAAATGTGTGTTCTGTCAATGCCCATTTTTTCTGTTACCCTTACACACGTTGCAATTAAATCAGTGATTCCCTTCCTATTCCAGGTACTTTAAGTTTGATGTTTTTACCTTCTCTCCCTTACCTCCCCAGTAGCTGAAGGCCTGGATTCAGTACCAAAATAGTTGGTGTTTTCAGCACACACATGTCCGAAAGAAACTCATGGGGAGCTCTGAGGAGCCAGACCTCAATAAAATTTGAGAGCAAATTTGAGGTGTGGGGACTCTCCTGACTCAGGTTTTTTGTTTGTTTGGTCTTTAGTTGTCGGGAGCTTTTAATATTTGTCAATTGCATTACCCCTCATGGTCTTTTTTTTTCAGTAGTGAAAAAATATTCTCTTTCACTCATTTAGATCCTTACTCTTCAGGAAATTCTCTCTCATAAAAAAGGGAGGAACATTTCTGATCTCCTCCATTAACGCCTTTTGATTTTCCTACATTGTGTGCTTTTTCAGCTGCTGTACCTTGGTTTATGGTTAACCGACCACAGGCTACCTGCCTGATTGGAAATATTTGGTTTGGTAATGTAATTATTGATTATTGCCAGGATTTTCATGAGAATGGAGAAAAAGAAAAGAGTTACTGGATGAAATGCTCCCTCTGCTGTCAAAGGGAAGTACTGGTAGTGGGAGGTTTGTTCCTAATGCTGTAAGCATTACCAGGGACAGAAGCTATCACAATCCATTAAGAGTATTTCTGACTGTGCTGGCTACCTGTGCAGTCTCCAAGATCTCAGCTCTTACCTTTGGCTTGGAGGAAACTTAATATCTGAGTTTGAGCATTTTCTGGAGCATTCAACATTATTAAATGAGATAAAATATCATCCATGGAACTCTTACACCATAAATCCTACTGCTAATCTATTTCAGATATGTCACGGGCAGTCAGCACCTGGCTGAAAGTCCTCTGAATAGGCACAAGCTGTTCTCTTGACTTTGGTGGGTTTTGCACTGGATTGTCAAATAGAGTTTATCTCCATTTAATTTTTGGTTTTTTGTTTCTAACAAACAATCTAAGCAAATTAGAGAATGTCATGCTATGTCATGTGAAAAAGGTGGAAATACAGTATGGAATAATATCTGAACATATGAAATCAATTCTGATGACAGAAAGTAGGAAAGCTGTCCCTCAGTTTATCAGGGCTAGAATATCATCCAGGGAACTCTCTAAGGACAATGATCTTCTAATTCTTGCTGAAGTAATGCATATCTTTGAATCTGCAGAAGTGCACTTCTGTACACTGTACTGAAACCCTGTTAGCCTTGGCTCTGTCCTGCAAAAATGTGATCATAAATGTTCATGTACCAGGCGCCACATGTATTTGCTTTGATAATGTTCATAAGTTCTTTCATTCACCTTCTGAGAACTGTTGTACAAGCAAATATTTGTTCACAAGAGCATTTTTAGAATGTGAAAACGTGGAGAGCACTCATGCAAGCAGGTATGTGTGTGAATGATTGAACTGCAGTTTGTTTAAAGTCGTTCTGAGGTTAAGAATCCAAATGAGAGAGAGCACAGTACCTTATATCAAAATCCCAGTTAAAAAAAAGAGTCCAAAACTCAGCAAAATTTGGAGATTCTCCAAATCATAATGTTTTCTTATTATATTACTATACCAGACAGAACTCTAATCTCTTTTTTATTTCAATCTCTTTATCAAAAGCCTAAATGAAGTCACTATTACGCCAACTGAAGAGGCCTTCTGAAATATGATTTAATCCAATTAGGACATTCAATCAAAGGCATTTTTTTCTTTTTCTTATTTTATAATGACCATGAAGGAGGAAAAGTAGCCTGGAGGGAACCCAAGCTCACCAGAACTGGGCTTCAGCTACTCATTTCTCAGTCCTGAGTCCAGAAACTCCATGTGTCTTTTATAGATTTTGTTGTATGCAATTTGGAGATAAAACCTGTATTAATCTTGACAGCAGAGTCCCCTGCTGCTGCACACCCAGAATAAAGCTCTAAGCTCTCTAGGAGGTCTAGGAGTGGTTTAATCATTCTCTCCTTTTGAGGGTATGATGTGTTGAGGATGTGAGGGTATAATAACCCCTTTAGATGCTTATAATTTTCAGTCTGGCTATTATAGCATTTCTCTGTGTGAACAAATAGGATTGAAACCTCCACAAGATTAGGAAATCTTTGAATTCAGGCCTTTTATTTTTGAGTTAATGTTCTGCTATATAGATGCCACCATTTCAAACAAACAGGAGAGGCAATGTGTTAAGCTCCAAATGTGGCTAGGAGCCCACCAGGGACCCTGTGAGGCATGTGGCAGGAGAAAGACCTGTGTGTACTTAAATCCTTGAAGATACTTGAGGACATCCATTAGTATTATTTTGGGTTGCTAAGAGGCCTTTTTTTTCTCCCTCTCTGAAATCTAAGGCCTTATTGATCAATTAAAGAAGTTAGTCAAGTTTTCCTAAACAGCCTTCTCATATTCATACACTGCTGCCTATGAATATTACCCAGTTTCTGGGTGTAAGTGAATGCTTCCCTGGAAGCTTAGTACCTCCACAGAAGACACCATATTGCTACAGCCTTTTGAATGTCACCAAAGCCTCATTCATTGAGCAAATAACCCATAAAACCATAGCACTGAAATGTCCATTCTGTTTGGCAGATGTACCTGGAAAATGGGAACAATCCCTAGCCAAAATAATCACTGTATCTGCCCTGAAGTCAGGGCCCAGATATTTTGAGACTTATAGCTCCAGAACTTACTTGTATTTTCATGATTTTTCCTTGGAACAGGGTGAACCTCACTCCTGGTGGAGTTTAACTCCTGACCCCGCAGATGTGCTCCCCTTTTACAAACCAACAGGTCCTGCCTGACCTCTTGATGTCAGAGCTCTCAAAGCTCCAAGGCAACAGTCTGGAGTTGTCCCCTTGGCAGCAGGGAGCCAGATCTTCGGGGTTTCTCTTGCTGCTCAGGGACACTGGTGCTATTGTCTCTTCAAGCTCCACTGAGCTGGATGCCAATTTCACAGACCAGCCACCCATCTCATTATTTAACTCTTATTTTCATGCAGTTCTCAAACAGTGCACAGGTTTTAGAAAAGGCTGTGTTTCAAGTCACATCTCTAGGCAATATGACAATAATTGGATAGTATATTCAAGTCCTGCAAGGAGTATATAAAGCTGTTTATCACTGGTACATTAAAACAGTAAATCGAACAGGAGACTTGGATAAGTCAACACAAGATTTGTGTCTATTAGAGCAAAGCCACAGGCCAGAACCTCAGCAAAAAGGCAGTGAATTAAATTAGTCAAAGAGTAAGCTGCACTTTTCATGGTTATGTGCAATTACATGCAGATTCTGTTTCTTTGAAAGAATTTGACAGGAGAAAATTTAAACTAAAAGTTTCTGGTAGACCAATAAATCTTGCTTTCCATGACTCATATCTCTGTCCCCTGGCCAAAAAAGAAGCCAGATATTTTATCTGTGTTTGCATATGTGGCTAGAATTATAAAGCCCCACTCAAGAAAACCCAAAGGGGAAAATATGAAATATCATAGTATTCTTTCAATATAAATGCCCTGTTCATATTCTGTTTCCATTACATAAGATATTACAGTCCCATTCATGAGAAAATTCAGGCACAATAAAAGTATATTGCATCTAGTCCAGGAATGAATTTTTTGGTCTATCAAAATGTTTAACCTTTAACTGCACAAAGATGTCTTTGTTATTTAGAGGTTCACAATGTAGATTATAAGATCCCAATACTACAGTCAGAGTTTTTGAGAGGGACTCTTTATATTTGTTTGTTTGTCTTTAAATATTTAACTGTGTATATAATAACAGTGTTTTAATAAATGTTATTGATTGTCTCTTTTCAGGTTCCTTTCCTTACTTGAAACTTCACTGCATTGATTTGTGTATAACTAATTCCACTAAAAGTATACAAAATCTTAATTGCTAAAAATTAATCAGAGTAGAGCCAAAAGGAAGTCAAAATGAGATCTAGCGCAGGAATCAAAACTTTATTTATCACACGTATCTAACATGAGATATTCAAATCACAAATGATTTGGAAAAAAATTGAGCCCTTCATCAGCCAAAAAAATGGAGAAAAATTCCTACATTTTAAAAGGATTTTGCATGACTCTATAAAAGGGGATTATTGCATCTCCTTTTGTTAATAATGGGGCTCCTTATTCAGAGCCTCAATATTGTCCCCAAGAGGCATTTGTCTCCCTCCATTGATTACACAGACAGCCTTGGACCCTGACATAGATATCTTCAAGTGTAGTTATCTGTTAGGATAGTTGTGATTAGCACATAAATACATTAAAAATAAGTTTAATAATATGTTCAATGAAAACCTGAGGGTTATATATGGATAACACTATTTTATACACATTACATTTATCTCTTATTTTTGTCTGTGTCAAAATCAAGTGAGAAAGCTGAAGAAGAGGTAATGTACTAGAGGTTACATCAAGGTTAGTAAATCTTGTGAGACATCCATTAACTCACTGTGACAAGTCTCTTGCACACATAAAGGATTATCCTTGCCCCCTCAAAGGAAAGACTACTGGGAATAGTCTCTGTCTGACACTACCCCTTAAATCACACCCAGACATTTCTTGGGAAGGTAGGCTGGAGGCAATGGTTGTACTTGCAACCTTTCTAACAATCTGTAACTTTGGGTTTTCCCAGGGCAGGTCACTTGCATATGCTTTGGTGTCCTTTGTCTTTAAATACAGTCCAAATGTCCTTGTACCTACAACACTTTACCTACACCTCCTTGTTATGTGCAAAGCCAAAAATATCTCATGAGGTTAAAGCATAGAGAAAGCATTTGATCCCTCTGGGTAAGGCAGGCCAAGGGTCCAAGGTGCTAAGCTGGATAAACAAATTTCTACCCAGGAAAACAGGTGTCAGAAAGGGTCAGAGGGTCCAAGGGAAGATGTCATCCTCAGCTTCAGAAAGTCAACACCTGCATCTGCTATGTTGGGCCCAAATTTGTACAGTATGGAAAGGTCCAGATGGAGAATTTAAGAAGAAGAACATTTCATCAAACACCTGCACAACTTCAGGATAATAAAGCAAGGGTATTAAAGGTAGTAAAATGCTGAAAGCCCCTTCCCAGGACATGCATGTCTGGTTTCCCCCAGCCTCTGAGGGACCTCAGGTCTCAGCAATAGTAACAGGCTCAGGATCACCCACTATCAGTTTTATCCCAGGCATCCTCTGTTGTCAAGCCCTCCTCCCAGTGCCCCCAGGGAGAGCCCTCAGCACACCCCATGGTACCACTTGTGCAGGCTCTCTCCAAACCCCTTCATTTCCCCTCCCTGGTAGTCTGGGAATGCCCTACACAGGGGAACACCTCAGGTGCACTGCCACAGCCAGAATCAAAAACTGCCAGAAGGATTTTATTTCCTCCTCTTGCTGTTTGCAGAATTGCTTTGCAGATATACTCACCCAGGTACCCTTGAAGGCAAAGCACAGTTTGCCCTCAGGCCAACAGCACATCAGGCCTGTTACCAGCTCCTGTATCTGCAGCAATGGGCATATTGCACAAAACAGTTTGGCTTTCAAGGTCAGTGTCCAGGATTAGAGAACCACTGGTGTGGTCAGAGAGGGAAGGAGGAAAGCCACTGTTACTGCCTCCATGAGAGCTGAGTGGTCTATAGCTTTTCCATTCCACCATATGCTTGCTCAGTTATAAATGAGCAGTTATTAGAGCTGGAGAGAATTCCCCCATTGAAATGTCTTAATGAAAAAAAAAAAGGCTTAATAGGAAATTTCCATTCAGGTACTTCATGAAAACCCTAGAAAAGGTCCAACTAGGAGTCAAGAATAGGCATTGACACCAGAAACACAGTAAAGCACTTTGTGATGCTGATTAAACTGCAATATTATGACGAATGCTACCTAAAGAACTGGTTAAAACTTGTGTTGGATAGAAGGGCTTTTAAACAGAAATAAAGAATACTGCAAATAAAGTGCTGCCTGAATTATTAATGCATGCTTTTGAGTGAAATATATAGGTTTTTTCCTTTCTTTTATTGGACCTTCTCTAGGGTTATAAATAACGACTGTATATTTGCATGCACTTACCATCTTTTTCTTACCAATTAACATAATTTGTCATGTCTTTTAAATGTCAGACTCAGAAATTATAATAGCACATCACCATAGCCAGTTTGGTATCTCTACATCTCTTCAATCTAATACGTAAGACAGATTTTCATATCTGTTGTGCTATAACTGTACTTAAGGGGTCACAGCAGGACACACCCATAATGATGTTTCCAACACTTGTGCTGAATCTGTTCTAGCTGTCCTTGCACAGCTTAAACTGTGTCTCACAGGTTTAACACAGATTCCACTGAAGGAAGAGGGTTTGTAGATCAGAGGATCATAGAATCATAGAATATTCTGAGTTGTAAGGGAACACCAAGGATCATTGAGTCCAACTCCTGGCCCTTCACAGAACAACCCAAAGGATCAGACCACATGCCTGAGAGTGTTGTCCAAATGCTTCTTGAACTCTCTTGGTGCTGTGACAGCCTCGCTAGGGAGCCTGTTCCAGTGTCCAACCACCCTCTGGGTTAAAAATCATTTCATAATACCTAACCTAAACCTCCCCAAGACAACTCCATGCCGTTCCTATCACTGGTCAGCAGAGAGAAGAAATCAGTGCGTACTTCCCCTCATGAGGAAGCAGCAGATGGCCATGAGGTCTCACCTCAGTTCCTCAGTAACCACTGGTGCAGACCCCTGAAAAATGACATGAATGTTTTTTTTCCTCTGAAAGAGCTGAACAGAGGCTTCCTCTGAACCCTTCACATTTTAGACTGTGCTGGTTAAAGATCCCTAAAGCTGTGAAGGTATCTTATGCTTCCTGGCATCTCTCTGTCATTTTATGTGAAACCTTGAAAGACCTGTCTGCGCAGGACTTTGCTTATACTCACATTCCTGGACATACAAGTGTGTGTGGTGAAAAAAAATTAAATCTAAGATTATCCTGTGCTTCAATAAATGTTTTCCTACAAGCATTTTTCATTTTGTTTTGTTTCTTCTGAACTTCGCTTTGATGCCAGACAATAATATCATCTAACTGAGAACTAACCACCAAGCAATACAAGCACACTGTGCATGAAGGTAATTTTCTTTGCTTCCCAGTGATAAACCATATGAAAGAAATTACAGCTTTCCCCTATTATTCATGGGGCTGATCCAAAGCCCATTAAAATCAATGGGGAACTTTTGCATTAGTAAGTGTTTCAAAACAGATTTTAGGTGATTTGAGATGCAAGGCCAGTATTTTCAAAGGTGTCAGAGAAGAAATTTAGGACATGGGCAGGCAATAAATCTAACTAAATAATTACTTATTTAATGAGTTACCACTCGAGAGCAGAACCATAGTAAACTGACAGCATGCAGAATCTTAGATTTTTATGAATTCATAAGAAAATGTTAATTTCATTATTTTTTAGCCGCGATTGACTCAGGAAGATCGTTTATCCACATCACTTCATCTAGGGATTCACCTTGCTGACTCTAGCATTCTAAGAGGCTGAGATTCAAGCTGCAGGGTACCCTGTGCTGCCAAACACAGGTTTTGTCCTGTTTTTTTTCCTTTGTCACGGTTTCTCCTGTTACAATGTCTCTGCTTTCTTTGAAATGCTACATCATTCATCTTTCACTGGAAAAAAGAAAAGAACAGGACTTGTCATGGTAAATTGCCTAAAATTTTCTCTAGCCTCTTAAACCAGTGATTATTGTACTCAATATAGAACTGATACAGCTTCAAGAGAGGAGATTGAGAAGCTGCCTAACTTTTATAACCATGCTTAACAGGGTGGCATTCTGAGCAATAGTATCACCTAGCTAAACTCCTTCTCGTGAAGCTAACCCTGATTGCTGCAGGTTTAAAAGAGTGGGAATTACAGGAACATAGCACACTAATGGCCCAGCAGCATTTATTTGTGCACTTCAACACAGAATCAGGCAGAAGCAAATCACATTCCCAGTGCTGCCTGAACTGCTTTTATTCTAAAACAGCAAGCTTTGATGCAAGAGTGAGGAAGTGAGGTTTGATGGACCCCCTGTCGCTGATAGGGTTTGGCAACTCGTGGGAGGATACCAAGCTCAGAGTTGCAGCATCACACCATTCATTAATTTTCCAATTTGTGTTAGCTTTACATAAATGTGAAAGAAACACAGTATCACAATTATTGGATATTTTTATTCAGAAAATAACAGAGACTGGAACAACAGGGGCACTGCTATTCAGAGATTGAATGCACTGGCCAGACTGAGTGTTTTAAAAACTATGCAGCACTTCATCTTGACAGCATGCTTGGCTTAGCCAGAAGCTACATTTTGTGATTAGTATATTCAGACGCTTTCTTTTCTTTATGTTCAGAATCCAACTGTTCTGCAGATCTGAAAAACAGAACAAAAAGAGAAATATGCTTTTAAAACCAGTCTGACGACTGCAATTAAATCAATCACCCACTCAATTTCAGATATTTGTAACATCAAGCAATTTAACAAACACCTTTCATCCATAACAGCTCAAGGCATGTTTGCTTTAAAAGCACTTCAGTAGAAAATTCCAGCATTCCTCTCCCACTATATCCTTTTATAAAGAATGCACTTCTAACTATAGAGACTAAAATGTGTTGAATATTCAACATGTATATAATTTTCAACATGGGTCAGAGACTCCTGGGGGAACTATACCTAGATAAGGGCAAATCTACTACTTCTTGAGGAAATATATTTAAAAATAGCAAAGAAATTATTATAGAATCATCATAGAATATTCTGAGTTGGAAGGGACCCACAAGAATCATCAAAATCACACTCCTGGCCCTGCAGAGGACAGTCCCCAAAATCGCCCCATGTGCCTTGAGTGTTGTCCAAATCCTTATGAACTCTGGCAGGCTTGGTGCTGTGACCAATTCATAGTATGTTAAACTACAAAGAAGTAAGTGTAAGTAGTGACTTCCATTTCTGCTGTGCTTTTGTGCATTCCTATTTGGCTATGAAATCAAAACAGGTGCTTGGGTTCGATCCTTGACAAACTATCTTCCAGAAAATTGCTGGAAACTTCAGTCTTTTACAGTTTGCAGCTATTTTCTGCAGGAGGTCATGAGAGGCTGAAACCTATATGGATATGTCCAACAGAGCAAACTGCTCATGGGGTACTTCTCTGAAGTATTTTAAATTAAACAGATTAGTTTCCTGATATATTCTTCATCTTTGTGCCAGGAGAAAATACACCCCCAGACAGGCTTAAAGATTGCTAGAGTATTTGCTGACATGGCAAACCATGATGTCATTTTCCAGTCTTTTTTACAATTCTGATGAATGTTTATCAGTTTAGTAGGCCTAAAAATTTATCTAGTCTTTTTTTTTTTTTTTTAAACAATCACCTAACTTTTCTGTCGTATGGACAACACAATCTAATACACACAGCACCGCAGTTACGAGGATTCAAATCTTAGGGGGGAAGCATAGGCTATATGCTTAATCAATGAGATTAAGTAATTGCAGCCTGATGAAAGATCTGTTTAATTCCAAACCACTTTGTTGGCTGCATTCCCCCCAGCACTGCTTCCTCTGGCAGACATTGGCTGTGCCTTTGTGGCAGGAGCTGAGCTAAGGACGATGCACAGGAAGATCAGCTGTGCAGCAAAGGTGTGTGGGATCTGATGTAGGATGCACTGGGTCATTCCCTTCAGATCTGAGTATGGGCTAACCTTGGAAAATATCTCATCAACAATTTTGTGTGTTCATTTGGTTGAGGGTTTTTTTTTCCAATTTATTTTATTTAAGCATTGTGTTAGAATAGGAATACAAGAGCATGTGAATAGAAGGCAATGGTTTTATATAGAAAAGGAAAATTACATAGAATAAAACCAAAGTCTAGGAAAATCAGGTAGAAAATACTAGTGAACACGAATGATGGCAATAACTCCTACCTGAGTATTATTGGTGCTATGATGCAAGTAAAATGAAAGTAATAAAAAAATAACATTATTTTCCTTTTGGTTCCTATGGTCTTTTAGAGAACATGGGATGCAGATTGGAAAACTTTAATTTTGTAAATAAACGGGAATAGTGCATTTACTTTTTTGATTTCCACAACAAAATAATGCACTTAATTGGAAGAAAAGTGTGGATCCTAGACAGATCTCTGTAAAACTGCAGAAAACTAAGCAATGAATAAATATTTCAACAATATGATGTTTTACCATTTAAAACCTTCTCCTTTCATTTCTATTTATCTCTCTGCATATTAAAAACTAAATTTACTAATAAATAATTTCAAGGAGAACATGTATATAACAGATAAGTAACCCAGTGCCCACAAGTGAACATTTTGCAGATTCCCTGAGGTGAGTTTCTACGTCAATCATTAAAGAATATCCAAAGTAAAAAATAGTACTGCAAATTTCTGTTTTCAAAAAATTTAAGATGGTATCTTAGACTATAGCATGACTGAAAATCAGACCTCAAATCACCCCACTTTAATTTACTTTATAAATTATAATAAATAATTCTGACTATACGAAATTACAGGTTAAAATTACCAAGTCAAAATTAATTTCTCCCAAAAATGAGAAAATAGTTACTACTGATATTAACAAAATTCTCCAAGAACTTAGACTCCTTAAGCATCACATAGATAAGTAAACACAGTAAGAAGATATAAATGATATGACTGTACAACTTTTCTTAAAATCTTAGAACATCATTAAATAAAAATGAAATTAATAAAATTAAATTTTTTGTTATACACACAGAAGCAATGCTCATTCTCTGAGATAAAACCAAAGGACACTACCTAAGAAAATCTATGATATTAATCAATGATATTTGGTATTAAATGGCATTGTTTTCCACTCATATAGGTAAAATATAGGTAAGGCTGGAATGATATAACATTAGAGGAATAAAACATGAAAGTTTTTTTTTTTTCTTCCAAATTTTTGCAGCAGTTAAAATCAAATAAAAGTAGTGACTACATCCTTTTCTGTCAATGTAAGGAGGGTGTTTCATGGGAGAGGATATAGTGGGCTACAGGTGTGACAAGACACATACATCCATGCAGACGCTGATTAAGTAAGTAAATTCTCAGAATTTTGTATTCCATTTAGGTATAATGTGACAACTCTGACCTTCAAGAGTAAAGATATGAATAAAATTCTTAGAAGAAGCTGATTGCTCACTACAGTATTTTACTAATCTCAGGCATCCACAGCACTGTTTCATTCTCCTTAATAAATTCTTAATATAATATTTCTATAAATCAGAAAGTTTTATAGAAAAAAAATGTTTATTCTATAAGTCTCTTTTGAGAGAAATGGGTTTTAAAAATTCCAAGTATAGGTAAAACACACAGAGCATGGAGCTATGCTTACCTAAAGAGCTGTTCTCTAAAAAATAAGCATTATGGTACATGAAGGATGAATCACCTCCAAAGGGTGGTGAATTTGGTCTACTGAGCAAAATCTTATGCTCTACTGACTCTTCAGGAAACCTAATCACCACCTTAGAAGGTAAAAGCTAAAATTATATAATAAGAATCTAACTCCAGTTCTAAAGGACTTGTTAATTCCTTCTTAGCACTAACCCATCTGTGTTGCTTCTCTTTGTAACTTAGAAAATACCTATGTCATGTTGAAGTTTAAGAATGAATAATAGGCTTCAAGTGCAGAGGCAAATAGGAGAGTCAAGATTCAGAGACAAAACCTTTTCCAAGCCATAGAAAAGAGCTTCCAGAGCTTCTCAGAAGGTTGCCCAGAGAGGTGGTAGATGCCCCACTGCTGGGAACAGTCAAGGGCTGGATGGACAGAGCTCTAAGCAGCCTGACCTAGCTGAAAATCTCCCCAGTCCTTGCAGGGAGCTTGGACTGGATGACCTTTAAAGATCCCTCCCAACCCAAACTATTCCATGATTCTAGGTTTATATGATTAAACTGAAACTAAATCAGTTTCATAAAGTTCTTCAAGCAGGACAGCCACACCTTCATCAGCAAAGAAATGACAATATATATCACAGCACTCTGATGAAATTTCATTGAGGGAAAGGAACGGCTGTGAGACTGTAGTCAAAATATTATCATATTCAGGAATCAGTCAGAATCATTAAATTTCTCTATAAATGTTATACTCTCTCTTTTGCTGTTGCAATCAAGTTTTGGCTGTAGCACAAAGCTGTGCACTTGCTGCCAGTCTTGGTGTGGTCATCCTGAACCTTCACTGCACTGGACAGGCCCACAAGGCCTCACTGAAAGCTAGTGCTGGGATGGAGCCACTGCAACCTGTCTTACCCCTGGGTGCTCAGCACAGCCTTCTGGGCTGATTTTGGACTAAATAAAGCAATCAAAGTACAACAATCGAGGAATAATAAGAACTGGGTATCCTAAACTCTGGGGTTTTTCCCCATTGTCTAATTTGGTTGCTTAGCCAGATATATATATAATTTATTATATATATATATATNCTATAAATATATAAAATTTCAAGTGGCAGGTCTGGGATGGCTGCTAGTTGCCATAAAATATTCACTGATTTTTGAAATTTTGAAGCAAATTCTTCCTGTCTCTGTGAAAGCACAGGCATGAGGATTGTTGATCCTTTAGAAGTAGCAGTCAGGATCTGAAAGCTTGCAAGCCTGGCTTGGCAATTATTTTTGCTGCTGGGAAAAAAATCCATGGAACAGCCAGTTATTGTTTAACATATGAGACCTTGAAGAGTTTCCAACTGCACGAGACTTTGATTGAAAGCAATATGCAGGAAATAGCAGAGGGTTTTGAAGCAGTCTGGTGGAGCAGGAATGGTATTGATATTCCAGGCCTGCTTTTGGCTACATGTATCAATACAGTAAGAAACCCCTACTCCAAATTATGGAAGTGCTAGCAGATCCTAAGTATATTTATCCAACAAAGTCAGTGATGAAGATGATGATGGTGGTGGTGATGATGATGATGACGAAGTACTCAGACTACTTCGGTGAGGCAGTTTGCTTCAAAAGGGTCTTTCAATTCCCATAACTATGAGAAAAACAGCAAAACAGACTTGAACCTGCATCTCTACCACAGACAAGGTTCGTTACTGAATTTCTGAGCCATTCCCTTCTCTTTGGAGGATGGCTGTTACATAGGATAAATAGTCAGAAATGTAAATATTGCAAAACACCTCTGAATGATAATAGATTATCTTACTCACTCTCCTACAAACAAAACCAATTTATTAAGAGACTCACCAATTTATTAGTGAACTCAACAGATATAAGAACCCTGCATTCGTATTCTGTCTCCATCCACCTTGGAGTATGGGACAAAATTCATGTCCCTTGTTTTTTGTTAAGTAGAGTTTGAGGAGTGAGGAAGGAAAGCAATGCAACTCTGAAACCATTTTAAATTATATAAAACTGTTTGTTAAACTGAATATCACCCATCATAAAAAATACTTTGGCTTCCCCTGGGGTATGCAAGACACGTGAATCCTTCTTCCCACTCTGTCTGCCAGAGAATATGGAATACAAGCCCACAATGTCTTAACAAAACACAGACTTTTCATTCATTTGCTTTAATCTGAAGTGTCTTATAACTGAAAATAACAATTTGTTCTTCAAGAAGTTGAAAACATTTCATTCAACCAAAAAGAAAAAAAATTATGATTGTCTGAAAATACCACAAAAATCAGTTTCATTTGCCACTTGCATCCGAACCAAAAATCTTCAAGTTATTATACATAAAAGTTGAGTCTTAGGCTTGCCCTAACATGGAATGGGAATTTTCTAAAGGCATTAACATTTTTGTGGACACGAAAGCCATTTCTATCCAGCTAAAGAGGAATCATGAGAACATAATATAACTATTACATGTGACAACATGATTATGCAGATTGTCTGCAGATGTGAACCAGAAGAGCTCTAACGAGTTCAGTGGGGTTCTGCTGATTTACATTAGCTGATGATCTCAATTTGCTGCATTTTGGATGAAAGATAGAAACAATTTGTCCTGATTCTTTTTTCAGATATCCTAGAATACTTTCTGAAATCTTCACTCCACATGTTCTGATTAAGTTCTGTCTTAGAATGTCAGACTACTTACGCCTGCAATACTATCCAAAATAATTGCAGAGTATGTTTAAATAGCAAGAGACTGTGCCATTGTTAAAGCAGAAGTGTAGCACCAGAGTAAATTTTTGAGTAAAGAGCAGTAGATAAAAATAAGAACTAGGTTGAATCAAATCCAGTTGGCTTCACTTGTACAAGTTCTCACAACACTGTAAGTTGTTGTATTCTGCAGTGTATTCTATCAGTGATTCACTGATAATGAATTTGCTGACATTGCACTTCATCAGCAACCGCATGCTGTTACATCGAGCTCAGAGGTGCTTCAAATGCCATTATTGTAGCTTTCTTGTCTTGCAAAAACTTGTCAGGTGGGGGTGATGAAGAAATGGAATTTAGAATGAAGAATACCTACCTGAGATAGTTGCTACCATGAAATTAGGTTTTCCATTATAATTCTTTCTGTGAGCAAACATATTCTGCACTGTCCTAAAAGTTCTGGCTGAGAGGAATCTTACATCTAGATAACACTGCAAAGTATGTTTCACATTTTTTGTACTTAATCTTATGTGCTACTATGAACTTAACAACAGGTCTTCTGTTTTTGTGATTGCTATTTTTGATATAAATGGAACTCTTGCAAATCAATTTAAATTTTGCTTAAGTGGAAGGAAGTTTCTTGTCAGTTTTTATCTAGAGATAGAAGAAATAGAAGGAGATGATAAAACATTTAGGAGAAGGATCGTAAATGTAGTAGCAGTTCTACAAAACCTATTATTCTGACTTTACTCTGAAGTCCTTTTCAGAAAAGACCAATGTGGGGACAGCTGTCCTGGCAAGAACTATTTACCCCACTTTCTCGACCCTTGCACTTTCTTTGTCATGCTAACTGATGCTTATGAAAATGGTGTAGTTTTGGATGTATCTGTTTTCATGTTGAGAAGCAGTCTCTAAAGCAGAGAGCTCTGGAGGCACACACTTAGCAGAGAAACTTTCAATCTTATAATGTAGCAAAAACCTTGTCAGTAATCCATGTATAGGTGGCTTTTCTGTCTTTTATAGAAAAGCCAAAGTACAGTTAGAGAAAAAAAAAAAAATTAAGAAGCAGTAAAACCTCTAGAGAATACATCAAGAGAGAAACTTCATGGAGTTTCTCTCTTCGACATAAGAATTCTATACAAGGGTTACGTTGGTTTTGTAACTCTGTCTGGTCTAATTAAGACTGTCTGTGTTAAGTTCACCAACAAAGATCTGTTATTTGTAAAACCCATATGCTTTTATTTTCTGCACTTATGCAGTTTTCTGTTTCTCTGCTTTTAACTTCTTTTAGGAACAATGAGATCCAAATTCTACAAGGATGGAGCATTAAATCTTTATAGAAGCAGATGTTGTGTGTGTGTTGACTGCATGAATTATCAGGTACCTGGCTCTTAAAGAGACCTGTGTGCTTGCCTACAAACATTATGTGACTTAATAAAATGGTTTTTATGTACTATCAGACATGGGTGTTTGCAGTAGGGCTGTGCTGCATTACATCTAAAGGGCCTGAATAAATCAGACCAAACTGAAGTTGGTATTAAATTTTAGGAGTCAGAACATCTGCATTAAAGAAAATGTGACTACTAAAAGGGCACTTCACTATCATGTCCAACAGTGTGGATATGCTCATTGTGATTTACAAATTTTGTGTTGGGACGGTGAGGTCAAATTCTATGCAAAAATGAATTGATACTACTGCCTTCAGGGATGTTCTGCCTTGGAGTTACCATCACAGTGTGTTTCTTATTTAGAAAATATATTATAAAAGTATAGGAAAAATTGTATAATTTCTTATGTTTTCTATTACAAAAAAAAATCTGTAAAGCTATGACTAAAGGTTTTCCATGAACCAAATAATGTATCAGGAAGGAGAATGTAATAGAGTGTATTGAAATGCTGAGCTCACTCAAGATGGAATTACTTAATCATGAGAGAGGATTATATTGTAGTATAAATCCAAATCCTATAGAATGCATTTGGAAAATATTTCAGGTTACCAAAGCTGAATTCTTCATGTGAAAAAGGAAGGGTAAGCCAACATTTCCCTACAACAGTACCATACAGAGATTCCTCCACCAAAATCCTCTTGTGTTGAAAGTACATGATGCTGAAGATTACAGGAGGTTTCTTAAGGGTTATTTACAAACTGCTTCAGATGTTAATCATTCTTTCATGGCACTATTTCAGATTTAAAACAGATTTACTGCTCATTTGCTGGGTGACTGTCAGAGACAGAACAATTCACTGCAGAACGCAGAGGTTATGCAAAAACCTGAGAAGTTTGAGAAGAGTTTCAACTGTCTGGGAATTGACTTGAGCATCCAGAAGATAGATGCTTATGTCCAAGCTAGGTATTGTGTCAAAGGAGAGAAAAAAGATAACTTCAGAAAGGGAATTCTTCTGATCTGACATGTGTGAGTTAGACTGTAAGACACTCACTTCCCTCTACAGACTGCAGAGGGACACTACTGTAACTTAGACTGCACGTGTTCAGCTATAGGCATTCACGGATGAGGTGAGCTCCTCTTATTTACACTGGAAGATTTAGTTACTGATTTATGGAACTTAGGTGTCGCTTTTTTTTCTTCCCCCCCCCGCCTCATTCACATGCCCACAAATCACTCATAGTTTTGAATTAAGATATGTGGAGAGACCCTGAGATAACTGTAAACTGTTTCCATGGCCTTAGCTTAGGAAACAGCTTTTTAAATATATTTCTCTAACTATTTTGCAGTATTCGCAAATGTTTGAAATATCCAACTTTTATGAGACATAGTACCGAAATCCTTCAATTAAGGTTGGATGGAAGTGCTTGGGGGTTTTCTTGGTTAGTAGTGATTCCTGTACACATTAAAAAAAAAAAAATCTATGTCCTTGTTTTGTTCTTCTTTGGTTCAGGAGGGAAAATTGTAAAACTGAAGAAATGCAGGCACTCCAAAAGGGGTGGTGGATCCTACAAGTTATGAGAGGCAGATACTGAAAATACTCTTCTTTTAGAGACTGCATCATGTTCATGAAATGTAGAATTAGATTCAATACTTCTAAATACAGCTTTGCCATTGCCCTCAAGTGGAACTGGATAAATATTCTCCATTCTCCCAACACCACAGTGGAGAAATTAAAATATTACTATCGAATTTTTCTTTGCAAAGCTGTTTTGGGAATTTTCTAATTCTTGCAATTCATTTGAACATGAAGTGTTTTATAGTACTATTAAGTAACACCTAGATATAAATTCAATTATGGCTCATAATAGTTTAGCTGAGAAAAGGATTTCTTTGTTTTCTTCTCTTTATACAGTTGATGCAGTTTTTCATGCTTGTACTCGGAGTTAAGTCTTTGAAGTACATGATTGCATAGGATTTATTAACATGTTTAATGATGGATATTTGATAGCCTTTTTTTTTAGTTAATAAGGCAGCGAAAGTGTTTAAATTTAGGAATATTCAAAGCCTCTGCCTACGGGGAAAGAGTAATTATGTGCAAAGAGGTTTTAAAGAAAGGTTCACGATGCAAAAAAAAAATATTATCATACTCCTAAACTTTCCCAAGTAGAGGAGACCAATATTTGTGTTACCTCATTTCAAAGTTACTGCAAGTTTTCCTGAGAAGCTTGGCATATGCCTAATAATTACTGTAAAACTGCAAGGAAATCAGCCATTCCAATTTGCTTAGATAAAGTTTCTTTGAACTGCCTTCCAACACTGGACTCCATTCATAGCAGATTTCATTCTAACAGAGTTTCCACTGTCTGCTATAGAGGCACAGTTTGCATAGGTTTTATGAAGCACAGCATACGGAATTCCACATTCTATTTGTTATGACCAGTGCATAATTTACATGCACTTTAGCAAAGATCTTTATCCACAGTGACAAAAAGAGGTGTGTGTTTTCAACAAGATGATATTTTTAACTAGGGCAGTTTCCTCCTGGCTTTTTATCAGTATTAATGATGTAATAAGATACTTTCTGAAGCTTTTTGTGTAGGTATATTTTGCAGTCCAACAGCTTATCATTTCTTATAATATTCATATTCAAAAATTGGAAAAATCAAGCAGCCAACTACTTAAAATCCCGAGCAGATTACTGCAGGTGTCTAGTAGACACAAAAAAAACCCCAAAAAATCACACCATACCCAACC
>VZTN01028401.1:7250-20732 GCA_013400515.1 Erpornis zantholeuca
AGGGAGGAAGGGAGGAAGGGAGGAAGGGAGGGAGGAAGGGAGGAAGGGAGGAAGGGAGGGAGGGAGGGAGGGAGGAAGGAAGGAAGGAAGGAAGGAAGGAAGGAGCATTATTTTCATTGCAGATATCCAGTGGGATGTCTGTAGTTCAAAGTCATGCCTGCACAGTATCAGGGAGTCATTTAGGTTAGGCATCAAATCCAACCTTTGACTAATCACCACCACCTTGTAAACTAGACCACAGCATTAAGTGCCATGTCCTGTCATTTCTTGAACACCTCTGGGAAAGTGACTCCACCACCTGCCTGGGCAATCTGCTCCACTGTTTTAACAACCCCTTCCATGAAGATCTTTCTGATGTCCAACCTGACCTCTCCTGGTGCAGTTTGAGTCTATGTCCTCTCATGCTATCAATGACTGCCTCGGAGAAGAAGCCAATCCCCACCTTAATATGATCTCCTTCCACATCAGAGAGAGCAGTAGAGAGAGCAGTAAGGTCTCCCCTGAGCCTCCTTTTCTCCAGGCTAAATACCACCAACCTCTGCAGCTCCTCATAGGACTTACCTTCTAGACCCTTCATCAGCTCTGTTGCCCTTTTCTAGACATGTTCCAGCACCCCGATGTCTGAGCCCCTCACTTCTGGGCCCCTCACCTCGAAGTGAGGGGCCCAGAACTGGAAACAGAACTCCAGGCGCAGCCTCACCACGGCCAAGTACAGGGGGACAATCACTTTTCTAGTCCTGCTGGCCACTATTCTTGACACAAGCCAGGATGCCATTGGCCTTCTTGGCCACCTGGCCACGCTGATGGCTCATGTTTAGCTGGCTGTCAACCAGCCCTCCCAGGTCCTTTACCCTGGGTCACTTTCCAGTCACTCTGTCCCCAGCCTGTAGCATTGCATGGTTTGACCAAAGTGCAGAAGCCAGCACTTGGCCTGGTTGAACCTCACACACATTGACTTTGGCCAACAGCTTTGAGGCATGTCTGTCCATTGTTGGCCGGAGAGAACAACACCTAAGTCACAGCCTTGTCTGTGTTGTTTTAGAGTAGACCACTTCACCATTACAAAAAAAAAAAGTGCCGTGAGTTACTTGAGGTGCCAGTGGCAGCATTTGGAGTTAGTGTTCACTGGTTGAATACAGTATTTAGACTTGCTGACAAAGTTGTAAAGGAAAGCTTTATTTTCCTTCTTTCAAAGCCAGTGTACCTTTATTGTCTTTATTTAGAACTAGAGAGATAGGTTCATATGCTTTAAAGGAACTGTGCACACAACTTTCAGCCATTTTCTGTGATTACGCAGAAGAAAATAAATTCCTAGAATCTCAGAGTTGGTTTAATGAATTTTTTATAAAAAATGATATTCATAGCGAGATCACAGTAGAAGTTTACTGTCTCATAAAACACAGGCAACTTTTGTGTAATTTTAAAAATACAATCATTTTCATTTTTGAGTCAAATAGAGTAAGGGAAAAAAAGTCCTCTTTCAACAAAGCACTCCCTATGCTGCTTGTTAATTGGAGGTTAAAGTCTTGGTAAACACACAAGTTTCTTTGAGCTCATAAGCAAAAGGAAATGTGTCTGTAGTTAAAAATATGTAAATTTGGCTTATAAATGGGAGGAGTGGCCTTTTAAAGGGGAAAAAGTATCTAACTTGTAAATTGTGGAAGTCATCATTCCTCTATCATACAGTTTTATTAAATTTTTGTTTAGCATTTAGCCTCCCTTTGATCATACTAGCTGTGTATTGGTCTTTTTTCTTGTTTAGGTTAAAACTGGTGTTGGTGGTTTTCTCAGTCAGGTTTAACTACATAGTCTTAGAGTTCAAAAAAAAATTCCAGATTTTCTCAGTTTTCAGCCTACTATATTCAATCTAGTACTCTTAAAACATCATCAGGCCTTTCAGTTTAGAAGTGCTGGCACATTGACTTTTCTACACCCACATGAATGGATTCTTTAAACAAAAGCTTCTTCTGCAAGAGAAAGATGTTCATCATAATGTAATTTCAGGTTGAACAATGTTACATATTTGTTCATAACCTCTTGTAATTGCCTTGCTACAATGTGTGGTAATTGTTCTGTACACAACAGAGTTCTCCCCAGTTTCTTCCTTGCAGCCTCATACAATGAAGGAATAATAGCAAGGTTATTTGTCAGTAGGGATCCTTTTATTATGTCTGCTAACATGATTAAAACTGTGAATGACTCAAGGAAGGTGCTGCAGTTTCACTGCAGTATGAAAGGAGAAAGAGAATCAATTGGTATCACAATTGATCACACATAAAAACACTTTTTATGTGTTATCACACATAAAAACACTTCAAGGTTCAAGTATTTTTTTAAATTTCTATAGCTTAAAACTTTGTTGTTAAAGTTTGAAGACGGTATAGTGGATAAATGACTTTTATATAATTTTTAAAACCTGAAGAAGGATGAAAATAGTCCTATCTTTTTGTATTTTTTCCAATGAGAAACTTTTTTCCATTGGGAAAGAAGAGAGATTTCTTTCCAGTCTTTAGAGATTTTAGAGACTTCTTTCCATTGGGAAAACAGATACCCAAACAGATTTTTTGTCGGTTGTTTTTTTTTTCTTTAACAACAGTAGAAATTCTTAAAATTATTCAGTTAAATGACATACACAACAATTTTCTCTGGGGGGAAGAAAAAAAGAAACATTTTGAGTTTGTCTGTAGTATTAATTGTATTTTTCATTCGGAAGGCGTACGGATGCTGGATGGAGATGTGACAGATATGGTAGAAGCAAAGTCTCTAAGCCTTAATCCCCAGCACATCCACATCTACAGTGCCAGCTGGGGGCCTGATGACGATGGTAAGACTGTGGATGGACCTGCTTCTCTAGCGCGTCAGGCCTTTGAGAACGGCATCAGAATGGTAGGTTGGCATCAAAGTGCATCACCTGCGTCTGCTTCCATGTGCAAGTGTAAGGGTACTTGTGCCCAGTACATGCAAGTGCTCAGCATGGGGAAGGGGAAAGGCACAGGACTTTGAACGAAAGAAGAAAACTTCTTTTGCATAAAACTAAAAACATATTTTTCTTTTGTAGTGATCTGATGGTCAGTCTTTCCTGAATTATCTGGTCTGTTCATTTTCAACTGGAATACATCATCCTCAGTGTCATTTAAAACTGCTCTGAGGTAGTGATGTAATTAGAAATAAATTGGCTGAGAAATATTACTTTGCACAGCAGCGCCATATCATCAAATCTGAGTTGCAAAGAAATTTTAAAGCAAAACCTTTGATTTTGTTTCCTTCTTTCTTCATTTCTGTCATTGCTTTGTTTCACTTGATTTCTTAATATAAGCTTGATGATTTTAATAGGGAGTTGGGGGCAAAAAAAAGTCTACAGCAATGGTTCTTTTACCATTTATGTCTGATCTCAGAGAATCTACAGAGAATGCTGTGATAAAGGAGACACTAATAGAACTCCAAGAAGGCAGGGGATCTTGCTCAAAAAAGTTTTATGTTTAAATATATATATGTGTTTGTTTAAATGCCACATTTCATGTAGGGAAGACAACTGTAAAAAGTTCAGCCTGAACTTCTGTACTTCAGCCATTTCCTAATTGAAATCTCAGGTTCTCAAACTGGGGATAAATATGTGGAATAATCTGCCAAGAGCATAGATCTTGTCTGCAAACATTATTCTTTCACTGTTGTTATTATTATAACAGTACTTTGAGAAGATACTCTACAGAACCCAGATGAGTTTCATTTTACCAGCACATTGTTCTGTATTTGAAATAAGCACCAGTCTGTAGCGAAAATATAGCATTTAATTTTCTGAGGTAGGCTTTTTCTGATTACAATGCAGAAAATGTTTTGTATATTTTTTGAGAAATAATAGAAGTCATATTTGATGCAAGTCAAATTATTTTTTTTTATGATTAACTTCTATGTCATTTTATCAAAGTTTGTTCTGCCCGAAGTTGCCCATGAAGAGTTGAATAGATCTAAATATTTCTATGTATTTGGATATTTTATCTGTCTCTGACTACAAAAGCTTCTTCACTTCTACTCAGGAAATAGAAGTTCTTTTTAAAACATAAAAATATACTGATAAGAAATACAAAACATTTATGGCTAGCCTCTAATTTTCATTCTTTAAAATATAATATAGACTGAAAGATTGTAAATACACATCAGAATTAAAACCTTCCCTTTTGGGCTGTTTCTAGACCAAGAATTACTTCAAAATGAACCTGTTCTCTTTCTTTTTAATAAATCATGTCTTTCTGTATTCAGATGAAGGTACTTTTTCTGTATTTCCTCAACTGTCATGAACTGTATCATTTTAAAGAATGAGGCAAATGGAAGAAGAAAAGATGAATTTTCTTTGACAAAATATCCCAAAAATGGGCTCATTGTTCAAGGTTGTGATTACATACTCAGCCAAACATAGATTTCCCCAAGGAGTCACAATAATTGTGCAGTAATAATAGGCAAAATGCTTATTAATAGACAAAAATGCTTATTATGTTGTGTACAGATCCTTACTCTCCTTTTTCAGAAATATTGAACAAAACAACAACAGTATAACATCCAGGATAGCATCTGTGGTGTAAATTAAAGTAACACTGTATCTTGGTTTAAGACAAAATTATGGGGGTGGGCACTCCAAAATTAGTTACCTCCCCTTTTCTTTTTAACCACTCCCTATTCACAAATAAGGAGACATGAATACCAGAAGATATAAGTGAAAAAATAACAGTTTACTAAAACATAAAACAGAAACAGGGAAAAAATAACAGTGATAATCAGTAGTTATAATGTTGTGGAATTTCATGGATTCCTCATGGACTTCTAGAAACAAAAAAAACAAAAACAGCGGAGAAACCCTCTGTCAAGATGGCACCCTCCATAGATAACCGTGTGTGGGGAGACAAAGGGAAAGTGGCAGACAACTCTTACCCTCTGCATACAACCTGGAGTGGAGAGAGAGCACAAAGAGAGAAAAACAGCCCAGCAACCGAATATTCTCAATTAAAGATCATCTTCTTCTCTCCATATAACAACCAAGAACAAGAGGGAACAAGAGCAAAACAGAAAGAAAACCTAGAGTCCCTGGAGGCTAGAACTGGGTCAACATCTGGAACTCATGGAGGGACTTCTCCTTCTCCTTGGCAAAAGTGGCAGGCAGCAGGTTTAGACATCTTGGACTCCAATGTCCTCCTGCTTTGACTGGGCGCTGCTTGCAGGCTGGGGTGACTGTACAGAGCAGGGCCTGTTCTGTGTTTCTTGGCTTTAGTGGTGCTGCTGCTGTCTGCCTGGCGCTACCTCAGCTCGTCCAGCAAGAGCAAAAAGAGAAAGAGAAAGAATACTTTTTCCGGAATGTCCCCAAGCTTAAAAGAAGACCAGCACACATCCTGACCTCGCTGTTCCTTTTCTGGCCACCAAATCTCAAAGAGACAGTAACAACTTTGGGCACAGATAGGTATGGAATACAATAACATTTTGGGTTACACTGGACACATCAGTACAGGAAAATCTGGCAAAACCTTCTTTCAGATCATCACAAAGTTTGAAGATTTATATTCTTGATTTATTGTGCATGTACACACAGAATTGTGTATTAAAATTCGTAAATGGAACAGCAAAGGGAAATGCCAAGAATTTTTAAAAACATCAGAAAAGGAAGCTATGTCTGGCTGGTTTAATTAGGAAAATCAAAGGTAGTGCTGAATAATAACTTTGATTAGAGCATAACCAAACTCGATTATTACTTTAAATTTATCATAGTCATTACGTAAAAATAAAATGGATACAATAGCCATCCATTGTTGAGTTTCCTGAGAGACTGGATTCCATGAAAAAAGTGCCTGATTTTTCTTAAGCACATATTATTCCAATTAACAGCTTATGCTGTGTGTTTCACAACTATTATTATTTTTAAATCTTCTGAGCTAATACGATTACACCTTTCAAATCCTGCAGAAAATAATGAAGATGACTGCATAGCTTTTCTGTAGAATTACACAGAGACAACACATGGCCTGGAACTGAAACAGACAAATCTATTTAAAGAAAGGCTACTGAGGAATAAATGAGTTCTTGAAATGAACCTCTAAGTTAAATATGTTTTAAAAATTCTGCCCAGGATCAAGGTAAAGGAAGAAGAAACCAATTTTTAAACCTGTCACAAGTACTGTGATTTTATGTCATCTTTAAGGGTATTTGGTTTAATTTTATTAAACTTACATACTTGAGTTCAAAGAGAAGCCTTGGATACGTTAGTATCAGACAATTTCTATGCAAATATAGCATTCCCTTCATAAAATGCTTTCAGTAAAGAAGGTCATTTTCTTGAAAATAGTGTAGCCATAAGTGTGGAAAATTCTAGACATTTGTGTTTTAAATATTAATGCATTAGAACTTGTAGATCTAATAAGATCAAGAAAAAATCCACTGTAATCATGCAGAATTTGCCTGGAAAAAATCAAACAAATGGTGGTATATCTGAAAGTAAAATATTCAAAGAAAGATTAGGCATATAATGTCACATTTCACCCTGTGCTCAAGAACAAACAGACTTAACATCTGCATAACATGATTGTGGCCAAATCATGTAATAACACTGTGCTGAGTCTGGGACAAAATGGAGAGCACAAAAGCCTTTCTTGAATCATAAATATAAAATCTAAGAATGTTTTTAAGGTGCCTGTCCATGTCTCACAGTCAATAAGAACAATGCTATAAGCACTTGATGGAGTTGAGCTTGCTGATTCATGGCACCACCATGCAGCATTCAGGGTATTTCATTTGTATTCATACAAATAAGCCTGTTATTCTGGGATCAGTGTCAACATCATTTGGAGAAGAAAGCATTTCAGATAGTCAGACTTATTCTCTCACTGCTGTTTGGCAAAGACCTAATAGTCAGGCTCTAGATATGTGACCGCTCTGAATGTTTTATGTTGACGGGTTTCAAAGAGCTGGTTATCTCACTCTCCAAATGTCTCACCTACCACAAGCTTTATGTTTCTGTAGTACACATATAAAGTATGCATATAAATCAGCAGCTAGTCAGGTCATCTTTACTATAACCTAGAGAGGGTGGAGAGGAAGGGAAATCTGCATGGAAACTTTGGCGCGGGGGTCTTCATCTTATTCCCGTGACATCACTCAGTTTAGCAAGCTGGACTCAAGCCAAAATATTTGATGGACATTAATGACCAGATGCTGTGTGGCTGAACCTCTTGTGCAAACTCAGCTTGGTGCCTTCCCTCCCATCATCACTGCCCCTTCTCATCTCTCTCGCTTCAACAACTTTGGCTGCAGAGTGTGTGTTCAAAGTGCTTGCTGGGAGCAGAAAGGCTCTCTTACAATCACTAAACAAGCCTCCTACCCACATGCAAGAGTGAAGGAGAAAAGGGAAGAAAAGAAGAAATCAAGAAGGATTTAACATTTATTATTATTATCATCATCATCATTACTGTATGTTTCTGTTTCAAAAGTGGAAGAGATTGTTCATCATTTGCAAGTGTCTAGGCAAAGTTTTGCTACCTGTGATCTACCACAGATGTTTCTATTAAATTTATTTGTCCTGTTATCATGTCTCAGCATCATTCTGAGTAGGATGTGTTGCTTGCAGAAAGAGGAGTTACTCTCTTTCACTTTGCTAGAGAATTGCATTACAGAAATAAAAGGCATAAGTTACAGCAGGAAGACTTCTAGTCAAAATGGCTGTTTTTTAGTACATTTCAAGTGATACACGGAGGACTTTTTAAATTATTTTTTCAAACTGTGTATTGTGGTTTCTCACCTTGTACAGCTGTTGTTTGAGTCTAAATAACATATACCTGTGTTTATGCATGTCTGTGATCATATATTGATATGTTTTACATGCATGAGACCTCCTGCACATTTCCAATTGGCAAAAAACTACTTGTTGAATATCAATCAGAGGAATTAGTGCTGCGCTTTGGGATGGTCTCAGAAGACATGACTTCCAGTATGCTGATGTAATCTAGTGTTAGGTCGTGTCATTCATCTATTCTATGATTTGCATGTATATTATGTATCCCAGTTGCATCTATGATAGAAAGTCTGAACATTTAATTAGATAGGTAGATAGATAGATAGATAGATAGATAGATAGATAGATAGATGCTTCAACATACTGAGGTAAACTTTGATTGGCTCTATACTAGAGATGGATGCTGATTACATAACAGAACTTGAAAAAGTTCTTCGATATTTTATCATTGTATTTCTTCTGCTGATGTCACAAGACATAGCACCATTGGCTTGATACTCATTCTAACATCTGTCATCTACACCTGTCTTTTGTCATAAGCCCAATCAGCAAAATTTCATTCAGTTATTGCTTCATAAATATCCCTGTTTTTCTAATCAATGTATTATTTTCTGGGTTTTGTACATCTTTTGGAAAGAGCCAGTCTTAACTGAAATCTCATGTTCATGTCTTTGCAAAGCAGTAGCAACGTTCACTACTGAAAATAATATAGCTTACTACCTATCTAAGTTTCTTACTCTCCTGTCCACTGTAAAATGCCTCTTTTGCTGTATATATGGTGCATCTTATGGTATCAGAAAACTCCACATGTAAGTCATGACAGGTTTTGACCAAGTGATCGCTTGGATAAATTGAATCGGAACATAGGACATAAGACAGGAAATAGATAGTATTGGTTGTCCAGTACAACTCTCTATTACCACAGGCATTACCACATGCCCTTTAAATACATTAAGCATTTCGTATTCTATAGCAAATCAGAATTTTTCCCACTCATATTCTGTTGGGAAAACTTTTCATGGCCAACATGAACCTATTGGTTAAACATTTTCTTCTAAGTTACAGCAGAGTTTCCTCATGTGCAGTTTTCTGCCTGTTTGTACCTGGCCATAAATTGTGCCTCATCTTAAATACCTTTCCTCCATCCATTTTTGTTTTTGATATAGTTTTAGAACAGAATCTCCTTTCTAAGTTCATTTAGAAGTGATAGACTTTTCTTTTGTCATTACTGATTTCTTGTAGGGCCCATCACATCTTTGCAGAAGCCAGACAGACTAGTTCTTATACCTTTTTCTGCATAAAATAAGTTACCAGATAAAAACTTAACAATTTCTAGAGTGTGTGTTGCATTTTAAGCTTTTCTCCAATAATGCAGGTGCACCATACTGTCCTTTAAAATCTGTTCTGCAATCTTAACAGTGATGTTTTGTTACTTTGTTACTTACAAAATTCAGTTTCTTACTGTTAGTCAGAATTTCCAAATTTCATTCTTCTGGTTCTTTCTGAAACACTTTTTCTTTTCTGGCATTATTATTTCAAGTGTGGATACCGGACGCAACATGCAAGTTTTAGCATTCTCTGTGCATGCACAGTACTGCTTCACTATTCTCTGGAGATGTTCATATAGACCTTACTTCCCAATCCAATTAGCAGATTATTTTAGGGCAACTCATTCCCAGTTGATTATCTTCCATAGCCCTAAATTTCCTAAGCCATCACTTTGCAAAAGTTTGTCCAGCTTACGTGTATCTTACCAATAAGCTTTATTCCGAGGTCTTACTACTTTGCATTGAGCTGATACATGTATCTCAGATGCCTTGATGACTTTGCAGATATGGTTTATACTTGATATATGATGTAGTTTTCTAAAAACAGGGATTGCCAAAAAAAATGAGCTTAGGTGATAACCTTAACACATCATTAAGCTAATAATAGTAATCCTTTGCTCTATCGCTTGCACATAGTTAGCAACTTTTCACATTCTAACAAAGTAGAATTTGGGATATTGCCTTCCAGTAAATGAAATAGGCTCAGTGTTACCGAGATGAAGTTTGATACTATGCACTTTATTTTGTCTGGGAAATATAGGGACGAAGTGTGTGAACCAAATATATGCAGCTAACACCAAGAAGACCACGACCCACATCTGAAGTGCAAAGAATAGATTTATTCCATCATCTCACCGGCTGGAGGATTACAAAGAAACAAAGGGATATACATGCATTGCTAAGCTCATTTTAGCAGGGCCTGAGCCCTGCCTTACATATCAAAGAGCCTGGAGCATGCGTAAATCTTCACCAGTCTGTGTTTTACAATCTCAGAACTTCTTATCTTCTTTCCCCCCTTAGAAAGAGGCCCCCAGCCTACGGGAAGAATGCTTTTAAGTCTTTAACAACATCCTGTTATCTACTCTGAGAGAATTTCATTTCTTCTTCAGCAGACAGAAAAGAACCCAAAGCAAACACAAATACGTGAATTCTCTCACCCTGAGTATTTTCTAACATCCTCCAGGTGCAAGGTTGGTCTCTGAGCAAAAATAATTCTAAAAACAACTTACTTTACTCTCTCCTTACCAATCTTCTGGTTTCCAACCATTTCTTCCTCACACAAAGCTAACCTTAAAATTGCGCTCCTTTGCTTTCTGTGAAAAATGAGCTTTTACATGGATAGTCAGCATGTAGTACCAAAAAAAATGTAGAAAAATAAATAATATACCAGACATTGCATTCAATAAAATATAAAAATCCTGAAAGATGGGAAAATTTGTAATGAGAGTTACAGGAAAATATACCCAAAATGTCCATTTTCCTTACAATGTCACAAAGTGTACTGGAAACCAAAACTGTTTGGTTACCTCATGCCATCTCACACATACATGGAAACTGTTGAGACAAGCCAGAACAGCATGGCTGTTTTTGGAGTTGCCAAAATGCCTCTGGTTTTGGAAGCCCNAAAACAACACTGAAAAGCAGCTTTGGCAAATGAATCTCTTTCCACACACTGACATATATAGATTTCTGGGCCTGCCCTTTTGAAACATGAATCTGTTTTCCTTGTGTGAACACATCACATATCCACTTTACTCATATATTTGAACAACAGTAGTATCTGCATATTTCTATGTGTCACATAGGAAAAATAGATTTCTGTAATGGAAATCACAGGAATTTTGGTGTCAAAAGTTTCTGTGCAGAGAATTTAATAGTTAAAGGCACGAAACTGTGAGGTCAATGACTTCTCACACCGCCTATCCATTGTTTCTTAAATGAATGCTATGGGAGACCAACTGCACAAAACTATTACTTCAGTTCTCAGCCTACAAAAGTAGAAGTGAAGCAGCCATATTTTCCTGCTTATCTACTGAAAAGTGCTAAATTTGCAGAAAATAGGAGGTTCTTTTTGTTAAACCCAGGGTTCAACAGACATCTCTAAACCTGAAGTTTTCCACAAGAAAGAGTATGATGTAAGTAGTGAAACAACAGCTGTGTAGATCTAGTGGCCCTGAGCTCCTTTCTAGAGTGATTAGTCAGATAGTGGTGTAAAGGCAATGGAACTGCTTGAACCCATCCCATATAATGGCTGTTTGTGTATAACATCAATCCCATATCCAGTTCTCACACTGATAGTTTTCCTGTATACTTCCTATTTTGGCTTTGCATGCAGGGACAATTTCACCTGTGATTAGAGGCAGAGGCTCTTTGTACAACAAATTTTGGCAAAGCAAGCGCTTGCATTATCATGTTGTGTTTGCAATATACAATTTCTTTTATCCTGGTAACAATAGTAATGATACTATAGAGAGAGAGCCTGAACCAGAACTGTGATTCATGCAGTCTTTGAGCTGGCTCTGTTTTGTTTAGGTAAATGAGAACTTCATTCCAGTATTCCACATGTTTGTATTTCAGGTTTCAGCCAATAGTTCTTTTGGTTGGACTTCAGCAGTAATTATAGCTCTGTGGGGAATATCTTGGAACTCTTTAAAATGTTTTTCTCGTGAAGAGTAGAGTAGAAAATACACCACATGAAGCCTACATACTGAATTGTTCCACTGATATATCCTGATAGTGTGCTAATATGTAGGTGCTGGTGGTTATTCAATACGGTAGTTTTTTATAGGCACGTTAGGATGTTTTATAGCTTCAATATTTCAAAGGTATCATACCCTAAGAGATAAAAAAATACATTTTATTCCTTTTTTTAAAGCATGGTTAATTATTTTGTCTTTCATTTTCTTCATTAAGGAGTTAGTTCAGAATTAGCCAGTAACCTTTCTTAGTAACCACTTCCCTTTCCAACAATATAAGGTAGTCATTGTTTTTTTTAAGTAGTGATACATTTTTGTACTGTATATATATTATATGTGTATACATATTGCTGTGTTCCAGCAACAGGAAATATTTTATTCCTAGTTTTCCTAAGAGTAAAAACATAACTGCTAATATAAAAACACGGGAGACTATTTTTGTCCAATCCCTCAACCATGCATCTTTATTTATGCACATCTGCTTGGCTCATTACTCATTTCCTTATAGATACCTTAGGTGTGCATTTTTAATAAATTGGTGCACAAACATGAGTTTTTCTAAGAGCATGGATACCTCAACAGAATTAATGGCCTGAGAAATTTCTCCTTTTGTTCATGAATTTTTGCTCTTGATATCTAAGAAGACTGTGTAAAAAAAAATCTGTTTGGCTGTCTTCTGGTAGCACTTTAGAACTGCTGATTTGGCCTCTCAGCTTACCATTATCTGTTTTTGGAGAAATGCCTATTTTCAACTTCAGTGCTGTGCAGACTACAAAAGAGTCTTTTAAGGATGTTGTGCCAGACTGTTTTTCATTTCCAGATTAGAGGTTAAGTGGACTGGTAGAAATTCAGCCGGAGCTAGAAGCTGCTACTGGTCAAAAGCAAAATGCTGACAGTGAACAGCTTGGCAGTGCTGTGCACAGGGCAGCAGCATCCAGATCCTAGAGAGTGCAGAAATCAGCAGAAACTGGAAGAAAGGAGATGCTGCCTCTCACAGGTGCATTTCTCAGAATGCTATGATCCTTGATGCCAGTCCCTACAGTGATTATACTAGCTGCACCTGAAAACCGTATCTGCATAGTAGGTTTTTCAGGGCTCTAGAATACTGGCCTCTGTTCTGCACATTCAGTTACGAACATTTCCTCTTTAGGAATTAGTTTTTAAGGACGAGGTTATACCATGGACTACTTTTTCCAGCTTCCACTTCAGGATCAATTTCACTTTCTGGCAGTAGTTTTTATTCTTGGAAACATTAAGTAATTTTAGAACAGTATTGGGCAGAATAGAGGAAATTAAATGTTTAGGCTCTAGGTGTGAATAGAGTTCCCTCCTTCCCTCTCCATTTTATACTTCCATGGTTTGTTTTCTGATCATCAGTGTGCAATTTCCAGCATATTGGTGCCAAATTACCTCTCCCTTGCTGCCACCCCTGTAACTCTTCATTACTCCAGGTAAATGGCTTTGTCCTCTGCCTTCCCTGCTCCTTCACATTTTCTTCCTCGTTCCTTTGTAAATTTGATCACTTCTATCAATACAGTAACTCACTCCATAGGCAGGGAGGGTTATTGGGGCATTTGATTCCTGGACCGGAAATCATCAGGATTCACAGGCTAGATTAAGGCAACTTGACTTGTAAAGCAGTGAATGAATGTAGAGTCTAAACTTTATAAAATAGTGTGATTAAAAATTA
>VZTN01028404.1:0-41721 GCA_013400515.1 Erpornis zantholeuca
AATGATTTAACTAAATATCTGTACTAACAACCTCACGAAGATGATGGTGCCTCTTGCAAATATATGTCTTACTATGGAGACAGCCCCGGCAGAGTGGCAAATGGGATAGCACCTATAGGTGGCTGTGTATGAAGAAAATAAGCTATATTAAAGTTACATAGTCTGAAGGGGCTTCCTTACCAGTCTGAACTATCTAATGGGCTGCAGAAGCAGAGGTTCCCAGGTGGAAAAAGGTAAGAGAGTGCCAAAATACATAATGTTTTCTTGACCACAATACCTACTGCACTGGCAATATCTGTATCTAACATTGTTAGAAATGTAAAGTATACATGTTTTATTTAGTAGACACATTAAAATGTGGTTTATTTGTTTGTGGATTTTGTTTTATTTTTATTATTAATTGCTAAAAATCAAGTCTGGGCTTGAAATATTCTTAGGAACTCCTCAGATAAATGCACTGGCTATTTTTCTATCCTTTTATGCTCCTCAAATGTATCATAGGAGTCCTATTTCACAAGGGTCAATGAAGTATTCTAGATTCTGAACATTCCTTTTCTAAGCAAATTTTTTTCTCTTCTTTCAGAACAACTCAATTCCAAGTATAAGCTGCTCTTCTCCAGCATCTCAAAACCAAATGAGCCATGCTGGATTTTCTGGATTGTTCTCATGGCATAACCTAGATTCCACAAAAGGCAGTGGAATATTTATCAATTGTTTTAATGGAAGATTAAATGGCAAACTTGACAAAAAAATCTAACCATACCTAACCAGCTTTTGCATCAATGCTAGCTCAGCCAAGTTAGGCTGTACTGAGAAGCCAACCTAAAATGGCAGGATACCTGATACTGAAATCAGCAACCTGTCTGTCAGAAGTTCTCCTTCTTTGACAGCAATGCCATGCTTTTGTCACCTGAAACCTCTATAATTTGCTGCAAGAGCTCATAGACAGTGTTCAAACTGTTGGTGAAGAAAACAGTTCTGTATTTACAATGGACATCATAAATTTTAGGATTTGTTTAATCTCATTTTTGCAGTATAAAAACATCTAATCTGGGCAGTAATGCATGTAGTCCATGGAGGAAGGTGGTAAACCATGTGACTGACCTTATTCCCATCTATAGTAAAATGAATGGATCTGTGGAGGATGATAGAGCAGTGGATGTCATCAGCATGGATTTTAGCAAGGCTTTTGACTCTCTCACGATGTTATTGTATGCAAGTAAGGACACTATGACTGAGGGGAAAATTATAAGGATAGAAAGGCGAGTGGAGGGTTAGACTGAGAGGATAGAATTTAATCATTCACACTCTACATGAAGGCTAGTAACAAGTGATCTTCACAGGATCTAAATTGGGACCCCTTCTCCTCAACACTTTTATCTGGAACCTGGAGGAGGCAATTCTCATCTGTTACCCCCAAAAGTCCAGGAAAGGCATCAATAACTTGGAGAGAGCACAACAAGGGCAACCAAGATGATCAATGAGCTGGAGCACTTGTCCTCTGAGGAGAGGTTGAGGGAGTTCAGCAGAAGAAGAGGCAGCTTTGGGGAGACTGAACAGCAGCCTCTTATTAACTACTGGTGGTCACTGAGGAGGTGGAGCTGGCCTTCACAGCGGCAAACAATGGAGGGGTGAGAGACAGTGGGCACAGCTTGAAACAAGAAATGGTCAGACTAGCTATTAATAGAAACAGTGGAATAAGTTGTGTGGAAATGTTGTGCTGTCTCCATCCTTGGAGGTTTCCCAGGTCCAGCTGGGTAAAGCCCTGGGAAACACTGAGTTGGGCTGGGGATGTTCTGAGGACTCTTCTGCCCTGGATTCTATGACATTAACTCTTCATAATAGCTAATTGCCCCACAGGGTGCCTAAACTGCTATGGAAGGAGCCTTTCTTGGGTTAAGATTCCTGATTTTTAAGGTGCCAGTGTGAAACAGGAATATCATCCTATCAGGGAATATAAATGGTGCTAATAAACAGAGTCATAGCAAAGGACTCTTAAATGACAAGCCACATGTCACCCCTGGAGTAGTGACTGAAAGTCTTTTCCCCTGGAGAAGCCATTTTCTGTAAATTCCTATCATAGGTATTTAGATTTTTCCCCCCTTCACCCGCACACACACACTAACCGTGCAGCTGCATTCCAACTAGTTTCTGAACTGTATTTATGCCAATTTTACTCATCTCAAAGAGCAGAATGTTACCCTGAGTCCCTGTTTATGCTTGGGGATGTGAGATCCAGAAGGGCATTGCTGCCCTGCTTTCTACAGACACTGGACTTGATGTTTATCAGGTAGTCTTGCTTGAAAATTTTCATCTGACTTGTGATTATAATAAGATGAAATAGTAAGGGACCACAGTGCTGCTGGTCATGCTTTATTCCAGCCATGCCTTTTTCTCTAGTATGGCTATGCTTGCTTCCATAGCAGTACTTGGCTTCAGGTACAGTGCTCTGTTAGATGTCTCTGATGAGCATTTGGCTTTTAGCTGCTTACAACTATGACCTATTAATTAATTAACACAAGAGCAGCTAAATTACAAATGCAATGGCCTTTAGTACCAGCAAAGACAAATGTCTTAAGCAACAGCAAAGTCAATAATAGTTTAAAGGTGTGTAAAGTTATTGTCTGGAGTACAGATGAGAGATGATAGGAAGAACACAAGGGGATCTGATAGTCTGAAGGGTAAACTTGATAGACTAGGATAAATTATACGTGCCTAATTAATAGATGACTATTTTCCTATCTCTATTAAAATGTAGGATAAAGGGACATAAAATAGAAATAACCTTGACGATCTCTGTAGAGAGGTTAGCAGGAGCTGGCAGGAGCAGACATGCAGCCTGCTTGATCCTCATTACACTCTGAAATGAGTAGGGGGAGCCTGAAGAGCAGGATATGTCTATGAATAATATAAAAAACTTTAAAGAAAAGGCATGGACATTTTATTCTTAGGAATACAAAAATATTATATGTGTTTTAAGCCTCTTATCTCCATTCAATTCTTCATCAATTATAAATTTAGTGGATGTAATTTGTAAATAATCAGTGAATCTTTCATTTACATGATTCTAGTATGCATACATTAACAAATTTACACAGCTTTGAAGAACTCTGTCCTTTCTTGTTTTTAACCTCCCAGTCATGCCATCTGGTTCTGTGCAATGGCTGCTGAAATTGTTCATTTCCTTTTTTAAGGTGACCTTGGCTTGACTTCACTTTTCACATAACTGATTAAATTTAGTGGCAATTATTTTCAGATACTTTAACATGCTCAATAGTTTCTCATGCACTTGCCAGAAATCTAATTTTAAAATAAATTTGCGCATGTAACATTTTTGCTCTTTTCTTTAAGCATCTAATTATACTTGTACCACTGTGAAGACACCTTCAGTGTGTCCAAAATGGGTGTAAAGACCTGCAGGCAAATGTATTCAAGACAGTAATTTGGGCATCATCTTTTAAATGTCCAGGTAATAATGAAACAAGTACGGGAACACATCCTTTAGAATTAGGCCTGTAGTAATACATATGTTCCAATAGATAGATGTCTTGAGTGCTATAATGTGTAAAGCACCATCCCAGTCATTTATTCTATGTTGGAAATTTCTTGAATCTTTGCCATATGCTGAGGCAATCCCAATTCGGTAGGCCTGTTGAATTACTGAATAAAATTCGAATGTCGTTCAGGCATTTTGTTTCGATGATTTGATTTTGTATTGTCATTTATACTCACAAGTTATTATAAATTAATTAAAAGACCATCTGAAACCCCTCAGGTAATTTTCAAACACAATGAGAATCTCCCTTGTACTGATAATGCTGTCCCTGTCAGTCTGTGAAGATATTTTAATCAGATACATTAATTTTTCTCCACTAAAATGGAAGGGGGAAATATATGATTATGGTCTGTTCCTACTGTCAGGAATGAATAAATCTGCTGGCATATGTAGGATGCACAGGGTGTAAGTCAATGGCACAAATCCAATATATTATTTCGCTTGAAGTATAGCAGGCTACAACAAAGCAAAAATGCATTCTGTGTAGGCTGTCATGTGTAAGAAAGCCAAGATGCAGAAAGATTTATTTAACACCTTTGGCAATTAATATACATATGTGTTATGATAGCTCATGGAAGCAGTTGGCAACAGTACCCTCTAAAATAGCAGTTCAGCTGAGATGCTCAAGGATACAGGAAACCCACGGGTGACAAAGGATGTCTGTCTGAAAGCTGCTTCTTTCTTCACATCTCTCTGTTAGTCTGGCTATTTGAGGTTCTCCAAATGTAATACAGTTCATGATCTGTCATACTGCTGGATGGAGTACAAGATGATTCTTCTTCCTATCAAGTTGTCTGTTTTATGGTTTTGTGCAAGTGAGACACACACCACTCCTTTTCTGGGTAATTTTGGTCTAAGATGCTCAATACCTTTGGCTTAATGAAAACATCATTCATGGAAAAGGTCTTTTAGTGCTTTGTTGCTCATGCTGACTTCTCTGTATTAATAATTAGCCATTGCAAGAGGTGGCTGAGACGTACTCCAATTTCATTTTACCAGTATGGAGTCAAGGCTCTAACTGTTCAATGGTGGTTTTATAATATGTTACTGTCTTCCTATAGGTATTGGCCTGCTGCTAGCTGATAACAAAAGTGAAAGGGCATTGTCCTCTGAGCTACCACTGTTCACAACCTATGACACTCACATAAAAGCCACGCATTTCTGTTTAGAATGATATGCTGAGCCACAGGGTGTCATGATCAAGAAGGTAACATCCACTTCTGCTACTAAGGCAGAAAAATTCTGCAGCAAATAAAAAAGGTGAGCATTTCTCAAAATATGGCAGCAGAAATCAGAAGATCTCATCAATCACAGCTATCTGAATTTTTCCTTCTGATACTATTACATTTTCCATAGGTTTGGCCAGAAGATATAATTTTTTAGCAGTGGTTCTTTTAGAATGGAGAATTACAAAGAATCTCTAGAGCTTGCAAACTAGGCTGGAAAGAAGTAAGATGTATTTTCATTAGAGCTGGTCTGCAGTGTGGAGGAAGGTTTTCATATCTTTGCAGAAAGTCACGTTTCTTTACGTATTCCCAATAAATTATACTACTTATTGCTGAATCCTGTTTCCCTGCCATGGGTGTTGGAAATTATATAGTCTTGGTAAGTGAAATAAAAGCAAAGCAAAAAATGAGAAAAAAAGATCTCAGTTTGCTTATATGCTTTGCAGTTTTGTATTCTTATCTTCTTCAAAATTTTTTTTTTAGGGCAGAAATCCCAGTGTTTCCTGTTACCCACACTAAAATGTAAATGGTGGTGTTAGTGGGGTACTCTATAGTGGGGTACTCTCTGACTTGGGCTTATAACTTTTCTTTGCTGTTACTGTACTGAAACTGCAGAAGCTGAGTGGACAGTCAAGGAGAGCAGAAGAGAAGCAGGCTCCTTTTCTGAAAGGCGATCACATCAACTAACACAATTTAGTGTTTGAAGGAAGAATGATTGCAGTTCAGGTTCTAGGCTCTCATATCATCTTTAAGATAGGCTTAAATATTTCTAAGGTCAAAGTATCTCAGATAGCAAGCTATTTCAGGACAGTTCCTGAGGCTGAATTCCATGCTCACTCAGAAGTGAAAATATACTGTTCTGTACTGTATACTGGACATCAAAGTCACATTATTTTTGCTTTAGTTACTCTTTAACTCCTGGCTTTTAAAATCAAGAATGTCATTATCCAACACTGCCTTTGTAATCCATGCGTTTAAAATATGTTGGGAGGAGGGTGTTAAAGAATCAAAAATAAAGGGAAAGAAAAAAAATCTCATATCTAGATATCTACAAATAAGATCATTGATTAATGTATTGTTTTGAATTTTTTTCATATATTTTTTAAAAAACACGTTTCTTAAAATCCTGCATATCTTGTTTTAGTGCCTGTCTCAACACTGGCAAGAAATCTTCTCGTGGGAGCCTTATAGCCAGATTTGAGACCACAGGATTTTCTGACCAGTCAAACACAGTTGTAAACTATGGAATACACAGTTGTTTTATCCTTTACTAAAGATAAGGAAAGGCCCTTGATATGCAGTCAATCCATCTTAAATGGAAGAAAAACTGGAAATAAATGTCTGTTTACACACTTTAAAATAGGTTTGAATCCCAAGCTTCTATTTAAATTCGGTCTGAATCCCAAGCTTCTATTTAACTATAATTTTGTTTTCCTCAGATAAACACAGGATTAATACTTTAAAAACACCAGCTAGAACTGCTACAACGAAGCACGACCACTTCTGTGATGATGGACAAGAGCATTTCCATGTACGTCTGTCAAGCTTATAGCAAAATTAGCTGAGGAAGTCCAAATTCTACTGCTAATAAATATTCCCACTAGATACCATGGAGAGAGACAAAGAAAATGAAAAATTGACAGAGAAAACAGCATAAGAAGAGAAAGGGAAAAAAGAGGACACATAAGAGCACAAAGCAAGAGGTAGATTTGAAAAGGGAAACAGAGAAAGGAGGGGGGTGGAGGCATAATGAATACATATTAGAAATGGGAGCTGTTGGTAACACTATACCATGAGCTCGCATTTGTTCTTTCTATTTGCTCATAGGATATTTAAATGGAATTTAAATTTATAAATTAAAATTGAAATTAAATTTATATGGAATTGCAGATGAACATAGAGAGGTTAATTATACATACAGCACAGCACACTTAAGGCCACAATTAATGATTTCTGTGGAGTGACATCATTATGGGGCTCACAAGTAATTTAGAGGGATACCAACCTACAAACAATGAAGCAGTGAAGAAATGAAAGTGTTCAAATTAGGAGTTCAGTTAATTGTATCTTGCAGAAGTCAAACAGATGAGAACATTTTTATTTTTAAAAGCTAAAATACTTTTTCATTATTTACTCACAAAAAACAGCACTGGAAGAAGGCAATACTTCCAGGCTGAGTCAATTCAAGTACAGTTTATTCTTTTGGAGACCAGGGATGTTCTCATTATCCGCAAGAGAAGTTAATTTTTAAGAGGCAGTTTAACAACCTCCATTACTCAGAGGAACTGATAGTATAATAAGGTCCTGGTAGAATACAACTCCTGTAAAGCAAAAGTTACCTTCAAAGGTTAATGGTATATCATTTACAATAATTTTTTTTCTTGACTGTAGCTGAAAGTCAGAATGTGCTGAACTCTCCCAATGCTCAGAATAAAAAACCTAGTGGTTCACATTTTTTTTCCCCAGTCTTGAAATCTCTCCATGACTTTACTCCTCTGAAGCTTAGGCTCTTATATGACAAGTGGGAAAAACTGCAATAGTGAATCCTAAAATCTATAACAGTACTTAAAATATAGTCTCAGATTATCATTTTAAGAAAGTAAGTGTTGGGTCATTTTAAAAGTAATTTTTATTGCTCCTTTAGAATGAGATATTAAAACAAAAAATAGCAACAAAGTTTTTTCATTCTTAAAATATACTTTCTAGCAGGGAAAGGCTCCAACTGAAAAAGAGTTTATTTTAATCTTTAGAACAATTTAAGTGTCTGCATAAAAATTTAGTGAGTGGGTTAATGTCCCTCCATTTGGACCTCAATTACATACACTTCGGTTCTTGCACTTCGATCACTGCTCTCCTTAACAAAATCAACAAATGATTTAGCTTCCTAGGGAACACATTATGAGAGCAAAATCCAGTGGACTCTAAGAGAGATATGTTTGAACATTCTAAATAATATTGGGAATGTTTAAGCAATTATTGTGCAAAGCTTGTACAGTATCATACTGCTACTGACATCACCTTGCAGTTATAGTAACTTATATAACACTTACTTTGCCAGTACAAGCCCTTTTCTCAGCTGTTTATTTTGGTTAACAAAAATGAAATGGTATTGCTCCATTTTTCACAGCTTGAGTAAATGATTTTTTCCTTTGCAGTAGCCAATTATAATTTTTTACTCACAACACATCCTAAAGTAGACTGGGTACTAAAAAGAGACCTTCCCAGGGCCGTGAAAGAATTGTGGACCTGAGTCCTTGCCTAACTACCCTAAACCTACCCACAGCCCAAGATCCCACTTTGGCACCCTCCAGAGGTGCTGCAGGGTCTCCAGCCCTGTTCTGAGCAATTATTTGGATTTCCTGGCTTGTTGTTTGCCCCAAATTGTTACCCAATTCATCCATCCTCTGGTGGTCATCCATCCTCATTAGGGCCTGGTGTCATCACTACCCTGCTTGTCTTGGCTGTCTTGGGTGCTGTGGGGCTGCACCCACCAGTGTGGGCACTGAACCCCTGCACCCTGGCAGCCCTTGGCCCCCAGCACCCTGGCCCTGAGGAAGCTGCTGCCCTGCACATCACCCTGTCCGTGAGCTCAGACCTTTTGAGCCCTGAGCTGGGCACCAAGCAGACTTCAGTTCCCACAGCCCCTGCTGTCCCCCAGGCTTCAGCTCTGCACCCAGAGTTTCCCTTGCCTCACACTGACTTAAATCCTTCTGCACTGACTGAAAAATGGTAGAGTGGTTTCTCCACCAGATGTGGTTAATACTCCCTGCCTTTACCCAGGGGACAGCAGGTATCAGTCTGTTGCAGGGCCATTACCTCCTGGCTCTCAGGAAAGGCTCTAAACTGGATCAATTCCGATTTGGAGCCAAAGAAGTTGACTGTGACTGAGTCACAAACATTTACAAATGGAAGAATGCTCAGAAGAGATGGGTATGGATGATGTGCTCACAGAGTTTGGAGCAGAGGGTAGAAAGTGATAACAGCTATGGTAAGGGAAGCTGAGCAAGGGAATTGGATTGGATGTTCTCAAGAGGTCCCTTCCCATCTAAAGGATTCAGTGTCAAAGTTTGCTGCAAAGAAAAAGAGAGGAATAAAACCAGAACTGACCAAGTTGCAAGAGAAGTTCAAGGCTATTTACTTTAGCCTAGAGTTTTGTACAAAACCTCACTCTCAGAATTGTACCTTTGATATAAATAACATACACAGATAAATAGTGATTTAATTCTAATGGAAAGGTAAAGTTAAGTCTAAAATTTGTGCCTCATTTCATGCATTACAAGTGAGAGGTATAACATTTTACCTACTCAAAACTTGATTTGATGCTTTTCAAAGAGAAGAATTATTTTTTTGGTGCTTGAGATGACTTGATTAAATCCTGGAACCACTGAATTCTGTGTAAGTTTAGACACAGTCTGGCAAGAGTTTTGCATAATTTACTCTGTGAGAGAGTAAATAATTTACTCTGTGAGAGAGAGTCATTACACATATCTGTTGGAATTCCTATAGTGCATCTGCAAATGTTTTAATGAATTGATTCCTCCCATTCCCCCCCAGTTTCAAGTTGTCTTGTTAGTGTGTGCATCTTCCCTGGCGGACAGCTGATCTACTCTTTCTTTTCCATAGCATCAGAAAAGTTCTGGCCTGGCTTGTACAAACTCCTGCTCCACCACTATAGCACCACAATACTGAGTAATTAACTGAACACACAGCTTATAGAACGCAGGACTGAAAAGAAGCATTGCAGCATTCTAGATTCTTCCTTGACAATGGCAACCCTGACAAGTCTCCTCAACCACTCAGTGAAGCCAAGTGAGCAGAATCAAATGGGCATTGGATTCCCCACGTAAAATTCTGCAATTCTGACCTAGGAAAGAAGAGGTGGGCCCCTGAACCCTGCAGCCAAAAGAGCAGGTCTGTATTCCCAGGGTGCTGCAGAGTGTGCAGAAATGCTCAGGGAAGCATGCTTAGCTGCACACTTCAGACCTGTCCACATGGAACTGCTGTCCAGCTCTGGCCACAGCTCATGGTCTCAGCTCTTCCTACACAATATGACAATGACAGACTGAGCAACTTGCAGTGACTGCAGTGGAACACACATTGGAAGCTAAACTCTATTCAAGATGACAACATACGAGCAAGTAGGAAGGACAAGTAGAAAACTATGATGGTTTGGATTCACTCTCGGTAAGATGTGATATGCTTCACCTTTCACCACTGACTTGTCTAAAGAAGAAATGGTGACAGAGCTGACTTCCATCTAACGTAGTTTGAAAATCCCATGCCAGGGGTAAGACATGATGAGAGACAGAGAAATATTCCATGTAAGCAAAATAAATAATCAAACAAATTAATATCATCCCTCAACCCCCCCCCCATAACAAAATCAAAACCTTTATAAAATTGTCTCTGTTTAGAATCTACTGCAAACCTGCTATTTTCACCACAAAGTTTATCGTTATGTCAGAAAATGGAATTCTGACAGCAGACCAGTTATAGACTGTGTAGCATGTATCTCTGCCTGCTGATGAATTTTCAATATGTTTGTCTTGAATATTCCATACCTGAGACTATCAATTTTCTTGGACAACTCAGGATAGTGGGATTTTATTTTTAGTCTCTCCAGTTCATATGTGTGAAGAACTAATTTGTGTTTCCAACTGAAATGTCATTCCATTCTAAAAAATAGTGCTTATAGACTGCAAGTGACTGACTGTAAATATGAACATTCAAAAAAAGATGGATGCTTCACATGTGTAGAATAAGAGAATCATTGGATATGCTAAGTTAGAATGGACCCCCAAGTATTTACAAAAACTTTCTGCTGAGCACAGCATTAACTTCGATTTCCTTCTGTGCAACTTCCACTGGCTGCTCTCTGTTCCTAGGCTGTATCTACGTGCTGTAGTTGTTAACTGCTGCTGTCTCAGTCTCTATGGAAATGGAAATAAACTGAGATGATACTGAAAGGTTGCTAGGAAACAGTCAGATGATGGTGATGAGGAGGACAGTATCCTCTTATTCAGGATATTTCTCTACAGTTCGTCAATCAAGATAGCCTTTGACAATTTACCAATTATAGGTGTTGCTAAAGAATTACATTTAAAAAAATGAGGAATGATTTTCATACCTGCACTGAGAAAGACAAATGCAAAATTATTTTTTGACAAGATTTTGCTGCTTTTCTCAACTGCACTTGGAAATACTCTTAGGATTTATTCTAACTCAGGCTGATCCAGAGTGCAGTAAATTATCTGACAAGTTATATAGCACACTTATTATACTTTATGTATCTCTTTATAGCATACTCACAATGAATATTTGAGTGCTTTCCAGTAGTGCATTAAGCAATGTGACTAATGCTTGTTACATGTTTATTCTTTTATTCCTCTCCCCAGGGAAAGATGTGTCTACTGTGTAATGTTTTGTTTTACAACATATAATCCTTGTCTGACTGTTTGTCTAAATGTTTATGTTGCAGGAGGAAAGGTTAAGAAAATGTAATTTGCACTTGGAAAGGAGGATGGCACTCAGACTTGTTCTGGACCTTGCCTCCTGGAGAAGTCGATTTCTCAATCTCTGACTGGCCCCAGCAAAAACACTGTTTTCTACTTACTAAGATTTACTGTCCTTGGAAAGGTTTCCCTTTGCCAGTAGAACAAAATTGTCAATCACTCCTTTCATTCTGGGACTTCAGTTTAGATACCCTGGGTCCTGGCCACACAAAAAACCCCTGTGAAGTTTAGAATCCAATTCAGTAGCTGGTGAGACTGGAAGTAACCCTCTGTAAACTACAGCAGTTGTTTGTCAGCTGGAAAAGTTTGAAATCCCCCACAGATCACTGGGCTACTACCGCAGAGATTGTTTCTCTTGCCACACAGTGTTGCTGTGACCTGCAAGGGCAACCAGCACTGGCTTTTTGCAAAAGGGGTTTCTGATGGCCTGTGTTTTGAGAGTAATGCTTGCTTGTGCAGGAAGCTCCTGAATAGGAAAAATACAAGGATTGGCAGCATCTAGGCCCCAACAGGAAAATCAAACTGCTGGTGGAAAAAAAACAGGTATGAAGGAAAAAAAAAGGGATTTATTGTCTGCTTTGGTTTCATTTTATTTTTTTTATGTATTGCAGTAAACCATTAAAAGACACACCTTCACTAAATTTTCAATACAATGTAGAATTGTTTAATAATTAATTAATATTTGTAGTGAAGTGCGAGAAAATTTGTGAAAGGGAAGTATAAAAGAAATATTGATTTCAGTTTTATCTTTATTTTATTAGTACTCTATAAATTGTAAAATTTCATCATAAAATTCTTACTTCACGATTTATGGTGTTTTTATACTTTAGCTGTATTACTGCCGTTACTGTGTATTTTATATTTCAGAGCATGTAATGTTTCTCATAGTAATAACAGTGTCTTTTCTGGTAATAGTCAGCATCATAAAGACTTCTGAAGGTATGGCATAACTTCTGAACATGAGCTTTGCAGCAGCCAGGACCATGTGCCCAGGCTAAAACATCTGAAATGGCCATAAGGTTCAATATTTGAATATTAGTGAAATTGAAAACAAAAGGTTTCAGCAGATGTTAGCAAATTCATCAAAATGACTACCTACAAGCAGCAATGAGTAGATTAGCACTTGTTAATATATATATCACTCTTATTTGTCATCTTTTTCAGATGGCAAACAACTTCTCATGTGGTTTTTTTTTTTTAATTAATTTTCCTTTGCAACTTGCATTTATGTTTAACACACAAAGGAGAGAGTAATGGATCCATCAGGTTTTTACTATTATTTTCCTGGAAAAAAATTACGACTATCCTTAGAGATTAACATTGTTTTTCTTCTCTGTTCTCCCTTTATATGTTAATAGGTATTTATTATAGTTTGTCAAAACTGTATCTGAAATACCTGCTCTTCTGAAAGAATATAAAAATAAACCTTTGTCTGTTATGGTATACTACAGAAAAAAAAGTGCTCTCTTTTTACGTTATGTTTGAAAAAATATAATCAATGAGATATATGAAGGCAAATTAAGACTCTTTAGCACACCCTCTCATACTGTGAAATACTTTTTTATATTGGCAAATGTTTTTCTCCAAGATTGAAGTTTTTCTCATCTCACCAGTTAGTTAACAAGTAAATCAAATGATGACAGTGAAGGACTGATCACTTACTACAGGATAGCAGATGGGTCCCATGGTTTAATTAAATAATGTTGCTGCAGGCCCTGCCATCGAAAAGAGGCATTGAAAACTTCAGTGCTACAGAATTTGCTGCCAAAGAGCAAATGCAAAAATGGCTGCTTGGGAAAATATGTAAGATGAAAAGTCTAAAGTACTCTAGCTTCAAAAAAGAAATCTATTGGAAACCTACTGCTGTTCTCCTTACCTGGCTATCCTCTTTTCTGATCTTCCTTTATACTTAACTGTATTATCAGGTGAATGAATGAAAACAAGTTTGTTTCAGTTTGTCCTGTTTCTCAGCTGATTTATACCAGTTGTAGAAACATGAGTCTCAGAGGACTAATCTCAGAACAATCTATCTGCACTGGGGTGTGTTTTATAACATGCACTTTCAAAATCTTCTTGCGATAGCATCTTTTGTAATGTCTGTATAACATCTGACACCATCTAAACCTCACATGTTTATTTGTCTATCATCTTTGGGTTAGATTCTTCCATCAGGAAATTTGCTATCATATTTGTCCCAGTCTGAAAAATAATTTAATGTTTTTTCCCTGTGTTTGTATCAGACAATGCTTCTATCTCAGGAAATAAAATTCTCCCTGTTAAGTTTTCATAAACAGAAATTTGCATTCCTCCCATTTATTCAGTCAGAAAAATGATGTAAAAAGTCCTTCTATGATGATCTGAAGGTTACTTCTTTGTTAGGAAAAGTTAAGTGGCCTAATATATATGAGAATAAGAGGGTTTGTAGTGAATTTTTATAAATATATCATAGTAAAAATGGGAGATAAAAAAATACCTAAACTGAAAGGTGACAGATACTGGTAATTGAATCAATGAATTCCTCTAAGAAGCTGTCATATACTTAATTCAAGCATAAAAAACCTTTCCATTAATTGAAGTTCCAGGTTTCTTCTCAGTGCAGCTGAGAATTGGGCTTTAACTTTGGACCTGACTCATGACCTCTTGCTATATAAAAGCCCCTGCAAGAAGCCCTCAGTCAAATATTATTAATGATAACATATTTTGTATTTTGTTATTAAGTTTATGAATAAAGAGTTCTCTTACTAGCCCTGCATATGCGTCTTGTTCCTTTCCCCAACACATTTCTCAATACTAAAATAAGATTCTGTCGTTCTAAAAGACGTTATGGATTTACATTATTTATTCAGATAAATTGAAATGTATGCCACAATCCAGTACTATGGAAGTATTTTTTAAATCAAGTGGAAACCACATAGAGTGGTTCAGCCACAGTATGCTACAAAAAACAAACTCCTGTGAACCCTAGCAGAGTCCAAACTCCTAGAATGACAATAGCTGTGAAGAGTAGTAAAACAAAACAACAGGCACTCTGTGGTTTTTCTAAGCTATCCAGTTTTCACACAATATAATGTCAAGGCAAGTATTCACGCACACAATTATATTCACGATTGCATGTGGAGACAGTGGATATAATTGGTATGATAGTGAAACATGTACTCATCAACTGATAATGTCTCAATTTAAAACCTGCACACAAACTGAGTGGGACAATCACTGTCAAGAATTATAAGGAGGGGGACTAAATATTTAACTGCTGCTACCTGTAAAAAAGTGGTAATAAAGGTGATCATTAGCACTGTCACTGTACATATTTACTTCATCCTGATTTAGTATTTTTTCTGCAAATCTCCTATGGTATTTATGGTCTTTGGTTTCAATAAGAAAAGATGTGAACACAATTTGAGATTGCTGGCTAACAGATAGTTATATCTTTTTTGGGTTCAGCTTCACCAAAGCATTGCTTTTCCTTGCAAAATTCTGCAGAAAGCGCTTTAGTCGTGCAGCCCAGAAATGGAGCCAGACCTCCAGTCACTGCCTCAGAAATAATGCTACCATCCTTTATCTTATCAGGATGTTACTGGTCACTAGTATACTAGGATTCACTATCACTTCTGCTTTGGGACTCACCAGAGTTCAAGGACCTGGATAAACTGGAAATAATATTGACAAAAATTGGGAGTCAATATGAAGATGATCTGAGAAACTGGAAGAAATAGGAAAGAGCAGGGAAGAGACATAAAAAGGACAGAGAAGTATTAATTGAATGGAAGGATAGGATGGAAGGAGATGAGATTCCAGAAAGTAAGAACGAAATAAAGTTAGCATCAGAAAAAAAATTAGCTGTTTTTAGAAGATGCTGATGAGTTCAATAGAGACTAATGAAATATATTGTATTGATGAAAATAGAATCCTGAGGAAACTTGAAATCTAAGTATGTGAACCACTTGTTCTGTGCTAGAGGTGAAGGAAAATTCTGGAAGTACCCTTTAACTTGAATTTTGAAGAAAAATAATAAGTTCTCTCTAAGAGGTCAAATCTATGCTCCAAACCACTTTGTGCAGAAGACAGCTCAGACAAAGCTCAATCTGAGCAGCTCAAGCCTAAATTTGAAACACCACAAGAGATAAGAGTGTGAATTATCTGCCAAGTATCGTTCCATACATACATATGGTTCCTGCTTTTTCATTATTATTTTTTGTGGGAAAAGGCAGATGGATGAAATATGCATCAATTAAAACAAGCAGTTCTGGGTGTAGACTCTTGTGAAAGTTATGTGAAATCAAATGCGTTGAAGGATCACTGATTAGGGCCTGGAAAGTTGGGAAGCAGAACAAGTATCAAGTTTCTAAATATTACCATTAAGTAGGAAATACATATGCAACTAGATCATCTAAATTTGTGTACCAATTACAAGCAGTATTTGCATGCTTAGCTGGCTTTCCTCAAAGGCTTACCCACCTCTTTTTATGCTCCCAATTACACAGACAATTGCTATTATTAGGCAAGCAGTGCAGATGAATCTGTCAGAAAATTCATCTTGCAAAAAAGAAGGAGAAAAAGATTGTTGGCAAGTGTAAGGTTTTTTTCATTCAATCTCAAACAACAGCTTCTCGAGGTTTTGGAGAGTACATAACCTTCCCTTAGTCACATGCCTAACATGGAATTCAGGTTTTTCTAAAACTCAAATCTTAATGTATGGAAATACATGGAAGCTACACCACATGCTCCCTGTCCTTGCAGTAGCAAAACAGGATCTTTGGGAACATTATGCTGGAGAAGACACTGAAAATAGAGTTATAAAGATGCCATTTTTTGTGTTAGTTTTTGTTGATCTTTATGCTATAATAAAAAAAGACCATGATTTCTTAACCTAGAAATATGTGCTAATCACCAAAATTTTGGCAGTTTAGTGCAGAGAAATTTATGAATGGGAATATTTCTTATAACATTTTGTGTAAGATGTGATTGCTTCGTTTTCCATTGAATGGGGGATGACTTTTACGAAGTATGGAAAAGGAAAATTTCAGGGTATTTTTGAGTAGATAGTTGCTTGTTAAACAGTTTTTTTCATTTGTTTACATTTTTTAGATTATCTATGAATTTTTGTTGATTTATTTGAGGAGCTTCTCTTTACACAAAGATCATCTTCAGTGCCATCACATGGCATGTGGGGGTTGACCAGGGGACCAGGTCCAACCAGCATGTTGTGCCAGGGGATGTTTAGATTGGACGTCATGAAAGATTTATTTATGGAAAGCGTTGTTAGGCACTAGAATGGGCTTCCTGGGGAAGTGGTATTGATGCCTTAGGTTTTAACTTNTTTTGGGATCCACTGAGGCAGGACCTCTGGAGTCCAAAGTGTACCTCTGAAGGCCTTTCAGATAAATACCTCCTTTATTCCTTTATTCCTGTCTAGTCTCTTTTTCTAGGTAGCCATTTAAGGCATCAGTAGAGTCAGTCCTTGATGGTGATTAAAAGACGTGTAGATGTGGCATTTAGGGACATGGTTTAGTGTTTGACTTGATGATCCTAGAGGTTTTCCAACCTACACAATTCTATGATTCTATGACATACAGCAGTGTTTCCATTTGCTCAGAGAAACAGTGCAATTGTAATTTGGGTCAAAGATGATGTATTCAGCTCACACTGTACTTGGTAACCAGAAGAGTGTGCTGCCATACTGCTACGACAGGCGAAAGCAGAACGCCCATGTATTAACTTGAAACTTAAGAGCACTTGCAAAGCAGTATTAAAAGTTAAAAACTGAAAATAATTTGTGGTATTTTTGTACTTTGTTCTTTGGAAAAGAGCAACCAAAGTGGGACTTCTCTGAGGGATTGTGGTGGTTTCTTGGCCACTTCCAATCAAAATAAGTTATTTATTCAGTAGCAGTTGATAAGACAGATATCAGCTGTCTGGCTAATTTTCTCTGCTTTTTCTCTTCTTTATTTTAGTTTGACTTGTTCCTTGTTTCATTGCCAACAGCTCTTCAATCACCTTTTTATGCCATACATTCCTCTGTGCTTTTTTTCCTGCTGTATTGTGAAGTTTGCACTGAAAATACATTATAATACAAGAGATGGAGAAATCAGCCAAAGGAAGCAGCCAAGGCAATAAAACGAGAAATCAATATAAGCCCAGCTGTCATGTTTGACTTCCTCATGTAGAAAGCCATGGAGGAAGAAGTGAGAAGGCCTGCTGAGAACAATGAGTTTGGCATTCTTGGTGTATGTGCCTTTCCATTACATCCCAGATCCTTCCCCATTATTCCCTGCTAGATAACCTTCAACACTCCAGTCTTATTCTTGCTGAAAAAAGCCCTAATCACTAGCAGAGACATCTCTGCCTCCTGGCAACATAGACACAAATTCCAGTTTTGGTGCTGACCACCCCTTGAAAAGAGTTTTGATCTTCTTGTTCTCAAGACAGGACATCGCACAGGCTTTCAATATTTGAGAGCATACAGCTATGCCAGGCCTGCTCACAAAAATGGAAAGCAAAACCACGCCTTAGAACAAGATAAATATTGGCAGTCACTTGACCTCTCTTCTCCCTATCCTAAGCACAAACCCCCATTCCCAGGAGACATGCCTTACACTAACCATCCTACGTGATGCAGACACCAGATACAAAGATGATGGAAGAAGCTGTGCCCTTTGTGAGGCTGTTATTGACAAGTTTCTCTGCGCCCCTGTGATGAACAGCTCTTATTTTTCTTGCCTCCCACCCATGTTTCTAGGCACACAAAACAATATTTAGCCTTCGCGGTATGTCACAGAGTCAATTATGATTCTCTGTTAATTAGGCACTATTAGCATTTCTCAGAATGCCCCTTTTTATTGGGTTTGAATATCTTTGTTTAAGTATGCCTTATGCAGCAATTATTTGTGTTCTTTTCAAACCACCTATAATTCAGTTTCTTTCCTTTTTGTGCTTACATAAAATACTATAAGCATCTTTAGGAAAACAGAAAGATGTGCCAAATGTATCATTAGCTGGGATATAAAAAAATGAAATGTTCCTGCAGAGTAACTAGTTTTGATTATGCCTGCTTCCCCCCAACATTTTTCAATCTATTTTCAGCTCTTTTCTCATAGGCATAAGAAATTTTTACACTGTAATAGCTTCTTCCCTATCCTCAAAGGAAATAAAACTGATAACAGATTTTTCTATTAAGGAAGCAGTGAAGTTAGTGTGCTGACAAGATGTTAATTTTTTTAAAGTTTTCTAGTTTCTTTTTTCTGATGGTACTTCATTGAAGATAATTGGCCTCGTGTGCATGTGTCTGTAGTTTTAAACTCATATGGCAATGGTGTTGTCACTTGTTTTCTCCATTCAAAGTATTTGCAAATTCATCCATTGATAGTTCAAACACTAATTTATGCATTTCCCACATAGGATTATTATACACTTAAGTTTTATTCATTTAAAAAGGATATGCTGTATTACTTTTTCAAAATGATGCCAAATTATTCAATTATGTCCTTAAATGTAGGTTTTTCTCATTTTGAAAGAAAGTCAGTTTCCCACCCTTTGCTCTCTCCCTCACTGTCCCTGCCCTCTAATTCCAGTGGTCATGAAAAGACATTTTCTTTCTTGACTGCTTCAACATTGAGTGTTCTCCTCTTGTTAAAAAAGTCAAGCATTTCCTACTAAAACTTAAACTGACATTTTTATTATACTGCTGATTCTGCTGAGTGAGAAGACCTTAGACAAAGGGCACTTTTCTAAGGGAACTATTCACAGGAGGCTCTGCACTTCTCAGGAACGGGAAAAGCTTTACCTAGTCACAAGTAAGGGCAGCAAAACAGAGCAAAACTGAATGCTGTAACAGTGCCTCAGGTTTCCCAAGCTGACAGATTGGTTACAGGCTGCAGCATTGACCCTTTAAAGGCAGGAGATAATGAAGCTGAATATCAAAAAATAAAAGAAGGTGGGTCCAGAGAGATGGTGGGATATTTTCTCTCAGTTTTTAAGACTATGATCATTAAAAAAAAGTACAGAACAAGGAAGACTGAAAATGTCATAACTACACAAGAGACATTATGCAGACTGTTCCCTGATAGTAGGAACACCAGACTCAAATGAGTATGAAAGAGTTTGTGCCTTTGCTAATAATTCAAAAGTTAGAAACCACAATTTTGCTTAAATTCAGTACCCAAATCCAGCCCCTACCTTGAGCTAATTCGGCTACTCATTTAGGATGAAAAAGAAACAACTCTCCACCTATCATAATTGGCTTTAAGTAGAGCTAGTGAAAATTGTTTTAATTATTCATTAATTTTGGACAGCTTTAGTCATAGCGAGTTATGTGCTCTTGCAAGGAGCTCAAGGATAAAAACTCATGGGCTCAAAAACAATGCCTTGTTTGGACATTTCCCTCCTGTTCTGCTTTTTTTTCAGCCACTCTAACATTGTCCTCAAGCTCATGAGCAGGACACAAGGATTACAACTTTCAGTATAGCTGGTACCTGAAAATGATGAACCCTAAACCATAATCAGATTTCTTTAAATATATATGAATAGACAAATATTAAATTTTCTGGAGCAATGAAATATGTTGGGATTCCTGAATTTGGAGGGTCTTTTGAGGCCTGTGATTGGACTCCACACACTGCATCTCCCCACAGGTTTGGCGTGGATTATTTAAGTGGGAATTATATGTAGTCCTATCACCTGACAGTGCCTACTTCCATGTTTTCTTGAAGATGAACAACTTTTAGCATAAAACTAATTTAACTTTTCCCTTTGAAAAAGAGAAATGAGGAATACATATAAAGTGAGGTAGCTAGCAACCATTAATTTTTTTAATATTTGAAATAAGTGTCATCTCATGCATATCTTGGGGGAAAAAGTGGGATTATCATGCAGGTTATGATCCTGTTCTCAGAAGTGGGAAGGGAAAATGGAAAGTGATTTTCCTTGTAGAATGAGGCAGCCTGGGTGATACTGCCATAAATGACATGGATTTGGACACAATCATTTTTGCTGCTGGTTTTTTTTTTTGTTTTTATTTTTAGCAAAGTCCAGCTCAGTCTTTTCAAGTACTCAATATGTGACTACCCTCATGAGGAGGCTTTGGATGGACTTTGGGGGAAATTTGCACCTGGATAATTCAGAAAGCAAGCTGCATAAGCCAGGTATTTTGCACTTACCTTTTAGTAAATTACTGGGTCCTCAGAATTTACATTAAAAACTTTAATTTTTACAGGTAAGTTTCCTTTCTTGCTAATTTTAAAGGTAATTTCTATTTGTCTAACTGAGAACACAATGAGAAACTATTTTTGTAATGCAGCCATTATGTTTTCAACCATTTATCTTCAGTGGCTGCTGCAGTCTTCAACATTCCTTATCCATTCTCTGTCTTTGCTCAGCATAAAATGGTTTTATTTAATTTTTCTGTCTTTATTTATTTCCTTTAAGACCCTTCCCTGGATGAACATTTTCACTTTGTTACATGCTGCTGTTATTTATAATCTTTAAAAAAAAGCTTTATTCCCTACATCTTAATACAACTTGGGAAGATCATTAAATCACCCACTCTGAATGATAGGTTCACTGTAATTTCTTTCTAAAGATAAAAATCTTTAATCATAAAGAGACAAATCCTCCTGGACATAAAGTTATCATTCATTAAAGAAGTTTCTCTCAATCTTAAAGCACACACAAGAAAAGGACACAAACCAACCCAAAACTTCATGAGGCTGGGTTCACAAGGAAATGTTCCCTCCTTGAGGAAAAGGCAATGCAGGCATGTTCATAATCACTCAACTACAGCAAAATTTTAGGAGTCCAGGGTTAACTACAGAGATCTGAAAAGTCACATATTAAACTTTTTTTTATTCATTACAAATCCTGTGCCATGAGAAGAAGCCAAGTTAACAGATACCTGCTCCCCCAAATCTAAAATAAAGAGTAAGAAAAATTCAATTCTTTTAAATATTGAAGCTCTATTTACTCTTCTTCTATATCAATCAGTGGAGTTTAAATGTCTTGGAAGACAGCCTGTATGAACAGTAAAATAGGTTTTCTCGACTCCAAAGGAACTTCTAAAGAAACTGGTTTTGGGTCTGGGTTTCTTTTTTTCTAATGATGCTATTTGTATAGATAATAAAGTTCTAAAGTCAGAATAAAAAAATAGATTCTTAATCATTAGTGCAATAATTTTACCCAGAAAGCAGATGTCTTACATTTAGTATCACAGCAAGAGCTTTTTATACCGCCTCCAAAAATATATGCTGATCTATGTTTAATTACTTTCTTAAATAAATAAAAATGATTGTTGCCATAAAGAGATAGTAAGAATCAAAACCAGAATAAATTTGAAGTGCCGATAAAAAAATAGATTATGCTGACCATGGTGAAGCAATTTCCTAAAATTAGCATTAAAGATCTAATGATATGAATGCAGTTTCACAGTATTTAAAATAAATATATGTATAATCAGCACATTCAGTTTCATTTAGCATCACTATGAATCTATATAGAGAAAACCTATTTTTTAAAAATCCAATTTACCCATCTTGACACACTCATAAAAATAATGTTCATTTCCAATGAATGAAATTTATTGCTTTTACCAAGAACTGGCAAGTTCTGGAGAATGGACTGATAACAGCACAGTGGCCATAATACACAGAAATTAAATTACATTGAATGCCACTGTTAAGGTCTTTTAAACATCCTGTCTAAAAAGTATGACAAATGCCAATGGTAGAATATTTGGGGATGAGGTTTCTTTTATTTGGAGGAAAAATTACATTTCCTTCATCAGAAAATAGTTTAGAAGACAATTTTATTTGGTTGGTGTGAACAGTGTTCAGGATTTCTCAGAGGACAAGTGTTACAGAACCCTTTGAAATTCCTTTGAAAGCAGGGTTTGTTCTGTGGTCTCTGTGAAGGAGATCTGTTTTTCCAGATCTTCCAAAACTATTTTGGAACCCTTCCATGGTGTTAGTGAAGGACTGTGAGGTTAAAATTTTTCCCCTTATCTCTGTGGTAAGTTCCCAGTGACAGTTCCCCAGCTGATGAGAGTTTGCAGGGAAGCCTGGGGGTACCCAGGGAGCTGCGCTGGCTGCTGCAGCCCAGCTCTTCCAGCTTCTCTGGGAAGGAGAGGAGCAAATCCTCAGCACACCATGGATTGTTTATTCCTCTCCAACACCTCTGTGCTGTTCCGACCTTGCACAAGGCAATTGGATCATACAGAGCAGGGGCAGGGAGGCTGTGAAGGTATTCTGGAGGCCTGGTAATTGTTCTAGATGTTTGTGAGGCTCCTAGAATGGAAGACCACTAATCTGAAACAACGGGTAGAGAGCAAAGCAAAATACTTTTCCTTTACTGCTACATGCCCCTGTCTAGAGCAAAATTATGTTAACTGCAAACCACAACTAGCAATCAGGACCATAACACCTTTCAAAATACATATCCAAACTGAATATTCTCTGAAGTCTGGTCTCCAGTATTAGTCTTCTCAATCTCATCCAGTGGCATAAGAATTCGCTTTTAAGGGTGGTAACCAAATGCTCAAAATTCTTCAAGGACTTCCTCAGTCTTGCACCAAAAGTACAAGGTGAAATCTATCCAAAAATTGATATTTATCTGCATAAGACAACAGCATGGTCATCCCTAAGTCATGAAAAGAATACATTGCTGGGCTGCAAAATAGTTACGTACCACATTAAATGAACTGAATTGAGGGTTTCCATTTCCAAAATCCATTTGCCAAAAAAACCCAAGTTGTGAATTAACCCCATTTTAATAAGACTGTAAGAAAAAAACCCAAACCAAAATCAAACACAGAGTGACCTAAAATTCAATGACCTGAAGGAAACCAAAAGTTTTTCCAAAAATTTTAGAAACAAAATCCTGTATTTCCTGTATTAATATGGCCATTAAATCACTGTTGTTTAAATTTCTTCAGAAGACCAGGGCCTAGAATTTACTCTGGGAATAAAATTCAAAATGAAAATTACTACTGTTTGTGGGTAGTACCAAGAAAAATAGGAAAATTAATTAATTTCTAAAGTTATCAAGTAGATAATGCATTTAATCTGTTACAGAACAATGTTGATAATACATCAAGAAAATCCAGATGCTTATGGAGTTACCGATTCCTAAAACTGGTAAAAGATAAATAAAGCTAAAACTCAGATACAATCTTTTGTGATTAATGATAAAATAAATTACTTAGTAAACATGAAGTGTTAGGGATAGAATTACTGCTACCTTTTTTTGTTTGGCAAAATTCAAGCAAGAACCTCTCCCATGAAAGTGGATAATCATCAGATACAGGAGATATTAAACAATGCCTTCTCTGTCCATATGGAGGGCTCAGAATGAATGTTGGCAGCACACAGCCAAGGACCTGAGTATTTTCCAAGGGAAAGTGATAGTCAGAGGAACTGTTTCCAAGAAGTGGCATGTGCTCATGGTGCAGCAGACTTTCAGCTCTTCATACAACTGATTTAGCATTTAAAACTGCAGCAGAAGAGTGTACACCCCTAGTATTCTGCCCCCGACCCAGCTATTTTTGTTATAGTTACACTTTTCTCCCACTATTTTCTGGAGGTATAATTTGAACCTGCACTCACTCATGCCTTATAAAACCTTCAGCAACTTCTGCTAGAGAAAAATAAAAACCACAGATGAAAATACTTGACCATCTTGGCGCATACAGTAGAATAGGTGTGATGAATGAAGCAGTAATATACAAAGAGCAAGACCTAATAAGCAAGTAAAATTTGCAGAAAATCAAAGGCCTAGTGCGGAGCATTATGTTTATCAGAAAAAGCAGCTGCTCTGGGAAACCTGCACCTCATGGCATCAAAGCATAATGAGTCATCATCACCAATTCCCCACGCCCTACCCCATAATCAAACAACACACAGACTCACCAAAGGCTCAAGCATAAGGCTTATCTTCACTTATGAAGCAAGATGAACAGTCAAGGGGAATACTACTTTGTGAAAGGTTAAAATTATAGCATTAGACATTTCCATGATGATTAGTCACCCTGATTTAAATTCCTACTGGTGAGTTGACACACTGATGTCAATAGTACTACCTGCTTAAGTATACGATCCAAGTACGGTAGCCAAATTTGGATTAAGATTCGCCAAGGTTAAGATTGTTCAAATTATATATCAAAAGGATAATTTCTTAACAGCTTGCCCATGAAAACTATTCTGTGTAGAATTGGAGTGATTTTATTCCTACTATCCTTATGTTTTTATCACAAGAAGTAAAACTCCTATAAGACAAAAAATTGCCTTTATTTCTGCACATCTTCATAGTTCTGAAAAGGGTTGAGAAAAAATAAAATTACTTTAAGATTTGTCAAATTATATAAAGGGTATATGCAAAGTAGAAAATAATTCCATCTCATTTTTGAGGCAAGCTTCAGTGGATTCAGTCAAAGTCATTATCACTCTCTGGACTCTATCTGAATTGCCCCAGTGCTACAGATTTTATTGTAGAACTGAAAAGACAGCTCAAAAATGGTAGCTCAAACCATACTCATATGGTTTGAGGTGTGCCATATGGACTCATATGGACTATGAGGTGTGCCCAAAAATTATGTGAATGAAGATGAAAGACATGTGAATACTTTTAAAATGCACTTTACTTTTTTGGTTTGGTTCGATTTGTTTGGTTTTTTTCTTAGGGGATGCATTTTGAAGATATCGTCTACACTCATGCTATCTAGAAAGTCAGGATTTGGAAAAACATCGTCCTTCATCATCCTCTGGTTGCAGATATGACTACCTTAATTAACTTCCACCTACCTATTGTATCCAGGGCTGATGGTGCAACCTTCCAAAAGCATCTCCAACAGGGAAAGCCGCTTGGCAAAGCCACATGCACACACACAGGTATCTCCAAGTAAGAGCTGATGGCAAGGAGTCAGGAAGGATTCTTGTGTGGGGTGCCACGTGGTGGTTTATTGATGGCAAGGAGTCAGGAAGGATTCTTGTGTGGGGTGCCACGTGGTGGTTTATTGCTGCCACACGCACGCGAACGGAGCCCATGGACAAGAACAAATGGGGATGGAGGGTCCAGGTTGAATTATGGGGTGGGTAGGAGTGGGGAGAGAGCATCAGGAACCACTAGTTTGAGGGCATGGGGCAGTATGAAGAGCTAGGGAATGGGAGCCTGTGGGGAAATAGAGAGGGAGTGGCTGAGGAACAGGGGACTGGTGGGGAAGGGAGGACATTCTGGAACAGGGCTGGAAGGGGCCAACAGGGCCCACTGGGGAAACAGAATGGGAGTACAGTAACATAACAGAACAGGGTATCCCTGGGAGAAGCCTCTTCCTGTCACCCTAAGCTGGGGGATGCTTTTAGGGACCTTCCAGGGGCTCCCACACCTACCCTCATCCTGTCACCTGAAAGTTATCATTTCTCCGATCCCGAAGTTCAATTGCTCACATTAGTATATGTTCATAATTTGTTTCATGCTAAAACATCTAGTGTAACCTAAATACTTTAAATAGTATCTGTTTGCTAACAGAACTGAGAAGACAATAATATGCTTAGCAGCTGGAAAGGACTTTGCATAAAAAGTGTACTGTTACTGTGTGTGTATTTCTAGCTCTTTTTTTTTTCTTTCTGTCTAATGGCATTTGAGATTTTCATGCAATGCTATAATTTTCTGAGTAGGAGCATTAAGAGAAAAAAAATCATATCGTATATCACAGAATATTAAGATTGGGTATCACCAGAACCTTTCATGAGCCCGTAAGTGGTAGGAAAACTATGCAGTGAATTTTTAGGAGTAAAGTCAATGTAAAGATATTGCTGCTATAAAACCTGTTTTAGTTCCCTTGTTTTGTGTGCCTTGTTACTTTTAAATCAAAAGTCCAATAAGAAACCAATATGTATGTGAAAGGATTAAAGTCAACTTTCTGCTCCAAGAAGGCAGAGCTGGATCTCAAACCTGCTGTCTCCATCCTTTTCTCCTGGCCTAAAGGCACCTTAGGGCCTGACCTAGGTTACAATGTAAGATGTAACCTAAAGCACATATTCTATTATCATCTTCACAAGCTGTTAAAGCAGGTGGGGCAGTGTTCGTTACCTCCTACCATGACTCATCCTTGATAACTCCTTCTGGGAGCTATCTCTGTATAATGGTCAATCAAGGACCCACCCCGTGACTCATGGGATTACATCAGCCCATTGTGAGATGCCCCGCCCAGGGAGGAGGAGCCAAGCATTCCCACCTGGATATAACCTGGGGTTTGGAACAGCACAAGCAGAATTTACCTACTGGATTCTCAGAGGACAAGAGCTACCACTGGACCTTCAGGTGAAGAGCAGACCCTTTTCTATAGGATCACCATTTCACCAGGACCACTTTATCTGGGTTGCTACCACTGTCCTGACTAACAGGGTGTCAGATTGTATCCTGGCTCTGTCAGTGCTCTTGCACTATTGCATTTATTTTAATTTTCCCATGAAATTATAATTCTGAGTCATGATCTCCCACTGATTTATTTTCAAGCTAGTACAGGGATCTAGAACAAGTTCAAATGCTCATGCTGCCCTGACAGTTCTCAGGGAGCAGCACTAGCAATGCCCTCAGAGCAGGTCAGCTCCCAGCTCATCTCTGTTGAGAATGACAGTCATAAAATTAGCTGAGCCCTATGTTTATTGGCTTAGGATCTCCTTACACACAGATTGTCATTTTCAAACCTAGAAGTAATTTTAGGTGAAACAACACAGGGTTATTCTTGTGAAAAGGAGTAGTAAACCAAACTGGAGACCACTCTCCATACCAATGTAAAAATATTTTTCTTGGCAAACACAAATTTGATTCTACGCTGTCAAAATACTTTCTCTTGCAAAACCCTTTGTAGCACTAATATTACAGGGTCTAACATAAATGACATCCTTTCAGCTGGCAAAATGATAATAACTGTTCAGAAAGCCAGACTTGCTTCTCAGGCTTTCAGAAAAGATTGCAGTTTTATCCTCCATAGTCTTGCAGTTCTAAAAAAAGTATTGATATGTCATGAAAAGCTTCAGAAAGTCTTATTTGGAATGGCACTGTGAGCATTTATTGGAAAATTTAAGCTGTGTATGCTTTTGGTTTAGGAGTAATTAATGACATTCACTTGTCTACTAGCATTCAGCTTGCATTCATTAACAAAAAATAACGAAAGGACTTTTCTGTAGCTTAATTAGGTTGAACTCCAGAACTGAATATCATAATGTTCTCACTTTTTTTCTGCTTCACATTCTTTAACATAAATATGCTTGCATGTAGAAATTGGAGGGTGATTGCATTTCTTCTCAGGAGACCATATAATCTACAACAGTGAATGGCTTGTATGAGATGTCTCTAAGATGTCTCTGAAGGTTTATGATGATCTGTCAAAAACCAAGTTAGAAACTGAAAGAACGTGGTAATCTGGAAGAAACTTGCTAAATAAATGGACTTTTTTAGTCTATTTGCTATAAAAAAGTTCATAAGAATTTTTGTATTCTGCCTGTGAGTTAAGCTGGCTTCAGCAGTGTTTCTTTACTCAGTGTGCAGTGCTGCATGAACACAGCTGGGCTGCTCCACAATGGCTTCTGTGCTGGCAGCTCAAATATCTCTGTGCCACAGTCCTCCACTTTCACAACTGCAGGGATAGCACAGCAATCTCATCTGGCTCCTTTCCTGCTCTCTACACACAACCCACACCAACCACATTAGAAACTGAGTCTTATAGAAATGTAATTTATAGTCTTAAATAATGCCATCATATTTTAAAAAGAAATTGGACATATTCTCCATGGTACTCACTGAAGCCCCTCTCTAGTGCTATGCACTCTCCTTTATAGAGGGAGGGACTCTGAGAGACAGGTACAGAAAGTGCTGTGAATTGCCCTCTTGAGATAGCTTTCTCTCTCCTAACAACAGAAAAATCCTTGAAGGTTAGAAGACTCCTTGGTGGCTAAAGTTACCTGAGGGAAAAACCACTCATGAGTGCATTTCGAACCTCTCCAGGCTAACAACTTTGGGTCAATTATATAATATTACAAGTAAGACCCTGAGTGATAATATACTGCTAAAAAAATGGGAAGAACAGAAGATGAAAAGGAAAGGTGCAGATTACTAGTAACAAAAAGGAGAAAAAGGAATACAGGGATTAAAATACTTAAACCTAAAATTTAGGTGGCTTCACCTAAGGAAGGTCAAGATGTCTTTCAAATTAATTAAATAGATAGAGACACACCTCTATCTTAACTCATTGGCTTTAAAAAAAACCTCAAGGATTTCAAAATGCAAATATTTAATGTTGGCTTTCCCAGACATATTAATGTGCACCCAATCCATAGCTGAGCATTTAACTTTGTTAGGAAACAATGACCATTTTGGCGTATCTGTGCTTCAGAAAGAGAAGATAGACTTTCCAGAACTCACAGAGAGACATAAACCCAAGACTAATTTGAAAGATTAGCATATTGTGGAATAGATATATTCTAATTAGAGGACTGTAAATCCAGGAAGAATCCAAGTCAAAACTGGTCTATCAAAGAATTGCGGGGTACTCATCCAAAAGGAATTACGCATGTAAGAATGAAGCTACATATTATAATTGGGAAAACAACATTTTCCAACATGTTAAAACTTAGATACTTTTTTTTTTTTTTTACATGCAAACACACTGTTTTGGATTAGAGGAAGTTGTATAAGGTTAATAGGTGAAGGCAGCTTACTGCCTGCCTACCACCAAGAGATTGCAGATATTTTTGCAGATACTGACAAAATAAATATTTGGAAAATTCTAATGCTCTTGTCAACTTAATACTGCTTCCGAAAGGTTTCATTCTAAACAGGGAATAATAAACGTCAAGGGTTTGTTTTCTTCCATTTTCCATATCAGGGCAGACTTCCCACAAACATTGGAGTTTTCTCTGAAATTATACCTATGATTTGAAAATTTCTCCAGGAGCATTAGGAAGTATGAATGCCTAGCTGAACTTGAATAAATTATATTTTTAAGGACATCAGCAAATCAGTTTTAGTGCTACAGAAACCTATGTAAAATAAAATGTAAAAATGTATTAGATTAAATTGAATATCATGTTAATCCAAAGCTGCTTTTAAGGACACAGCAGCCATGAAGACTTAAAAATCTTAGATAGGAAGAGCAACTGGTAAAGGACTAGTAAAGAAAAGATCTTTTAGAGTAAATAGTCTGTCAAAAATGACTGTTTAAGGGAAGTTATATTAATTTTTATCCAAAGCCTAATTCCCTGAACTAAAACATTCTTCTACTCCTTTGGACATTAACTTATTTTATGCTTTTGCCACTTGAATACCTTCTGACAACAAATGAAGCAAAGTGGTGAAGTAATGATGGAAAGATACATAATCACTCACTGCACTGTATCTCCTATGTGAGAGAGATCTTTGTTTCCCCAAACTGGATACTAAGATCTTGCTCATAAATGGTAAATTTATGGAATGTTCCCATTATTAGTACCTTTCTGTTTTTCTAAGTGTTGCTTTTCAAAGCCTTAAAATGGGCTACCAACTCTGTCAAGGGGTTTAGTTGTCACTTTGCTCAATACCAAGCTGAGCATTCAGACACCACTACCACTTTCCAGCCTCCACACAACTGCAGCACAGTCCAAGCTCATGGTGCTCATGCACCAGCTCCCTCAAAACCTGACCCTGCCAAGGTTCTTGGATGCTGAACTTGCTTGCAAGAGGTAGCAGTCTCACTCCACAGAGAGAACCATTATGTTTTCTGAGAACATGCTCACCACAGCAGATGTCACATGAATGGGAGGAAAAAAAAAAAAAAACAGAAGCAAGACTTTCTGAAACTGCAGAAAATTAAATTCCCTCTCGGGAAATTGACATGCCCACTTCATCTGATCTACAGAGAGTATTAGACTTAAGATTGTCTGCCTCCCAAGAGGTTCCCATTAACCAGAAAGTATTTGTTATTTGACAAGACAACTTTTTAATTTTCCCCTCTTGGAACTATTCAGTTTGCTTTTAAATATTTATTTAGCCAAATAGCAAGCAATTCCCTCCACAGACCAATGTTAGTCTGCTCTTCTGTGAAGAAAGGGGGTCAGGTTTAAGTTCCTGCTCCATTAGCTATTTAATCAATTATCCAAATTGGCAGGGTTTCAAGGGGAGAAAGTCACTAACTTCATCCCAAAATAACCATTCAGTGAGTAGCTAGGGCACAGTTCTGACCTGAAAGTACTTGTGAGTGAAATTTTTCTTCAACTCAGGAGTGTGGCTATGTGTTTAAAAGGTCATCCACCTCAGTGGTAAGTGCTCTAATTACTGGATATTTGGGTATCAATTAGCAGCATGTTCTAATAATTCTGGAGAAAAGGCAGATTTGCCTTATATGTTTATTTTCAAGGGACAGTAGTCCAGTGCTGAAAGGGACTCTCCAGTGCTGAAAGGAGATACCTTAAAAGCATCAGTTTTACGTGTATTTCTGTCCCACCATATTTCCTTGAAGCCGTTCTTCCTTCTGCTTGATTATTTCTCTGGTTGCCCCTCTCAGCCATCTATCTCTTCTGCTTTGTGCAGAAAGCCTAACTCAGGGTAAACTCTTTATAAACAAAGTACCTGTGAGTTAGACATTGCAATGCTTGATGGTTGCATCCAAAAAAACCTTGGGGTGCTAAAAAGCAGAGCAATTCGCTTCATCTTTTTTGGCATCTTGTCCCCACACTGGAGGAAGCATCCATACATCAGTGTTTATAAGCTGTATGGGCATCCCCCAGGAGGGTAAATGGTACAGACTGGGTAGTGGGAAACCCAGAGAACTATGTAATGTCATGGCACTGAAAAGGAATTTTGATACAGAGGAGAGTGTTAATCACAAAGCCTGTTTCAAATTTTACCAAGCTGGAAGTTAAGCACCCTGTGTAAGATTAATAAGAGGTGCATCTACAGGCTTCAGATTTTGTTAGCAAAGTAAACTTATTTTTAGAAACTGGAGGGAGGGGGAAAAGATATGGAATCAAGCTTTCTTTTTAAAAAAAAGGATAAGAGAAGTGCTGGTGTTCTCCAATTGACATTGTGATTAGATTTGTAACCAAAATAGTGACAGTCTTGAGTTCAGTTCTGCTGATTCCCTGCTGTAGTTGTGGCACTGGAACCTACTACTCCCAGAGACTGTATCAAGATAGAACCTTGGCCACACCTGGAAGTTCCCACACGTAGGAACCATGATCAGAATGAGGGAAAAAGGTATTTACTTGCCCACAGAGTAGTAATGAACAACTCTTAACCTAGTGCCTGACACAGCTGCCCGAGGAATGAGTAACTGATTGAAGTACTTAGTCCATGAGAGAGAACAATGAAATATTTACAGTTCTCAGACTTTTTCACGTTTTCAGAAGACGTCGTGTTCTTCTGAAGACAGAAGGAAATAAACATTTTAAAACTAAGGACTGAGTTAGGAATGTGCAGTTTCAGGACAAGGTGGCGGAGTTGTTGGGAGCCTAGGAGATTTCCATTGAGTGGGAAGCACGGTGTTGGTTTGTGGTGAATCCCAATTGCCACACATTGGTTAGGTTTGAAAGCAGCCTTGGTGTCCATGGTTTAGATTTCTTTTGCAGCAAAACAAACTGCAAACTTTGCTTACAATCTGTACCAAATGTACTGAAACCTGCAGTGGGAACAAAAGGGTCTGAACTAACCAGTCCTTCGAATAGCCTCAAACTACATTCAGAGCAATAACATTTTGTCTGTGACAACAAACTGGATCTAGTCTGTGGTGAAACATATTGATCATATGCTTAAATATAAGGACCTCCACACCAGATGCTTTGATCTACTGTTCTGCTCCTATTGTGCTGAACTGGTTGCTAATACAGACGAAAATATCCAAGTCACATTTCCCTGCCTAAAAACCTTTACAGAGATGTAAGTTGCTGTGTGGATTTTGCTCTTGTTCAACACAGATAATTGTTAATGAAAACTTCAAATCTCCACCATTTTTTTTTCTCCCTAGGGCAAATAAAATAACTTTTCAATAATTAAGTAAGAAGGGATAATTGGGGAAATGATACAAAGGACAAGATGGAAATGAAGAACTGAAATAAAACAAATATGAGGAACAAAATGCAGCAAGAAAGTGTCACAGAAATTAAGGAAATGTTAAGCAATGACTAAAAGAGAAGAAACTAAAAGGAGAACAGCTGGTAATGAATCAGAAGGAAAATACTATTTTGAAGAAATACTTTGTAGAAAGCTTAAAAAATATACATACCATATATAGAGAGAGATCATTCTGTATACATTCAAATATATACATACCAACAGATAGCTGTCTATGCTGATAAGAGACTATCTTAAATCTGTACCAGCCTTAGTCATTGCTGGTGAAATAGCCCATGATTATCACATATTACCTCCCCTTTACAGAATCAAAATTTTTGCCCATATTTTGGGAAAAATCTGTGCTAAAGCAATTTTGTACTCTACGAGGAGGCATGGCTGGAGTGGGGGTGCCTGTGCATCTCTGACCTCCAGGGAGGGATAATTCTGGAGTAGTTTTTTTTCTGCTTACCTGAAAACTATAGATTATCCATAACCATTACACAGCATTGAGCACTTACAAAAACAAGGCACAAACATCAAAATTACTTATTTTATAACAACCCAGTGAAAGGAACAAATATCTGCATAGTATTGTGAGCAAAAGGAATTAGCCAATCCAGAGAAAAAGAATTGGCCAATCCAACAAGATGCAAGAAAAAAAAGATCACTTTGTAAATCCACCACAGCAAATTGCTCTATTGGGAAAAAAATCCCCAAAACTGCTGAGTTTCAGGGAGGAGGATTTTAACCAGGTAGGGTGCCTGAGGAGATCAGCTGCTATTGTACACAAGGAAGAAGAGAAGTATATATTTGTGTTTGTACATATATAGATATATATATATGTATACACACACACACACACACACACACACACACACACACGCGAAAGAATTATATATATATTATTATATATATGCATGTATATATGTGTGTGTATGTATTATATGTACACACACATACATACATATATATATATATACAGAATAATTACATGGTTAAGACTCAGGGATTCTCTTCATCATGTTAGACTGCTGCTATATACCTTTACATAGAAAGCTACAGGTTTTCCCAGTAACCTCTAATAGGATATGATATACTTCCTGTAGATCTACAGCTGCGTGAATTTTTTTTTCAGGGAAGAATGAAAGAAAACTTGATATGTCTACACCAAAAAACCTCTTGGAATTGTGCAAATTTCAAGAAAAATTGTTTTCAAAGAAGTATATTTTTCAAGTTTCTCTTCTGAAATACCTTACCACTGCAGTGTCTTTTCCATCATGAAAAAGTAACAAATTGGTTTAGTTTTATCATAATCAGCCTTTTAAATTTATCTACCACTAAGTTGACCTAAAGCAGAATTACTGACTTAAAAAAGATCCACTTCTTAAACATTCAATTTTTTTTTTTTTTGAGAACTGGAGGAACTGTAAAATTTCCATGAATTAAATCATGTTTTATATGGCTGAGCACTTCATTGATAACATAAAAAACTCCACTTCTCTCCTCTTCTCAAATTGAGTTGATTTACTCACACTGTAGTTTGCATGTACACACACATAGCGGACGTTTTCCTATTTATTTCATTGCTTGCATGAAATGAAATTATTTTCAAACTCGTGCTGGATATTATCAACACTATAAAAATTCTCAGCCTGGAGTTTCACAGCAGTGCTGCTGGGTTTCACTCCGGTGCAAGCAGTTTGGAGTTCCTTCCCATCAAATATTGGTACAACTTTCCTTGCAAGGCTTAAACATCTATTGTCTGGAAAGATCTATAAACCAGATGTAATTATTGCTGTTAATTTTTTATTTTTTTGGTTATGATGGCTTTAAAAATAGGAATGCTTTCATCTATTTGCACTTGCCTTCCCTAGGATGTCTGTGGAGAGAAGACATTCCGTCTTAATGGGGCCTTAAGGAAACACACTTCTAGCTTCGTGCATTTTAACTGCCGAAATATTTTCAATGTCATTTTGAAAATTTCTCATTGCGTCCTCCTTGAATATTTTTTTTAGTTTGAATCTCAGATACTGTCAGCTTACTGCAGGTGGGCATGCAGGCCAGTGCTGGAGGTCCAGCAGGTCAGGAAGCTCTGTACAGAGTACTGAGGCTCGGTGAGGTCCAACAATTGGAAGTTTTGGCTGTGTTCCCCAGGAAGCTCAGCTGGGGAGGAAGCTGGTTGTTCCTTTGCTCCCCAGGCATGCTGCCCAGAAAGGGTGGCCAGTAAGCATCTGTAGGGAAGGCAGGGAGACCATCCAAGCAGTGAAGTTCCTGAGCTCCTACCTTCCAACCCTAATAAGTCTTAACACTGAATGTGGGGCATCAGCTGTCTCTGAGTGTAGCTGGTTGAGGTGAATGTTGTTTGTGGCAAACATTCTCACTGGAAAGTCTCCTGATTATTGCAAGTTCTAGAATTAGCAAGCTTGTTATGTTCCCAAACAGCATATGTTGGATACTACAGCATTTTCTTTCTCCATTCATCTAAATGAGGTTGCTTAAAAACTCTTTTTTAAGTCTGGTAGTTGCAAGAAACTAATTAGCATTTGTGTCAGAGCAGTCTAACTTTATTATGCTTAAACATTGGCCTTTAAACTACGGGTATTTAGAACTGCTGAATAACAGTCTTAAGCAGCTAGTTTGTGAAAATCTTCTATTGTCAGCTGAAATAAATCATAAAATTAGCATAGCCTAGGTCGATAGCCTTGACTGATACATTTTATTCCAAACATAACATACAGGCAATAACTTGATTTCTTTCTAAGTGTAGTTGGGTGTCCTCTCATTCCATTTAAATGCAATACTCAGCGGTAGTGGCTGTAAAATATTTCCCATTTCAAATTTTAAATTGCACAACTTTATGTTTCTCTGTTTTTCAGGTTAAATTAGCAGTCTTCTATTGCCAAGACACACTAATGCCAATTCTAATTTCAAAGCATGGACTATTTCCATTGAAAAATAATCTTGATGGAGAATTCCAGAGCAAATTCTACCATAAGTTCTACCCTTTCCCTCTAAGACAAGACTTTCACTGCTTTGCCAAACAGCAAGGACTCAATTCTGATAAAGTCAGAGTGCTTGTCACATGAGTAACTGGATGTACACAATCAGTCAATTTATTGGAATACACACACTCCCCAAGCTCTGCATCTACACAAACAATTTTGGGATTGGTGCCTTCATTCCCCACAACCTTAATTTTAAGGAAGGTGTTTCTTCTCTAGTTTAAGCCATGGAAGAAAGTTTACTGAAGTCCTATCAGAATATGAGTTGGACTCATTTTGCTTCCCAAAACTGAAATAATTTTGCTGGGTTTAGTTTGAAAGAAAAACCTCAAAAAAATAAATATTTAAATTGTTTCTGATATGCCGGTATGTGTATTACAATATTCTACCTTTCTGTCTGTCCAAAATGTTTTGGTGAAGAAACTGTTTTTTTTCTAAGTCTATGTCTTTCATTTCAAAAGGAGATATTTGAAATTTGAAATGTCATGCTGATAAACAGAGAAAACTGTTTTTGTCTCTTTGTGAGCCTGGTTCACCCCGTGGTGTCTGGCATGGCCTCCCTGCCACCTGCATCCATCTGTCCTTGGTTGATAATCTGCTCTGGATACTGCTGTTGGTACCTGACTCCACAAGATGTGGTGACTCGTTTCAAGAAAGTCTTTGAATGTGCAGGGAGTTAATGCTGCTTAATTATAAAAATAAAGGCTCTCGACCAATACAAATGCTCCCCCTCCAATATTCCATATTTTAAAAGCCCAAACTCATTGCCTCAATGAGAAAAATAATTTTGAGGAAAGCATATATATTATGTCATCGTGACCTTCAAAGTTTATACCTTATGGATCCCTGCCATTCTAACACTGGAATGGGAAAACAATCTTTCCTGCAACTTCAGCTCTAACATACTTTCTCTGTTTGAAATTCTTATAGTAGCTGTACTGGAGAAACTAAGAGGAAGAAGACATCTGTAGAAAAGACAAGACACGTATGAACAGCTGGATTATCAATTAAATATTAATTTTCAGTGTTGGTGGCTTTCCTTAATTCAGTAGCATTATTTACACAGTAGGTTTGGACTGTAGCATAAAATGATTACTATAGTTTTAAGCTGATTTTTTTTTCCCAAAAGAATACTAGGTTTAAATTAGACAAAATAAGCCATTTTACACAAAAATCCATGATAAATAACAGATGTTCATATAGTCTACACTTGTTTTTACATTTATGTTTATTTGATCTTTTAGTGGCAGATATGGGGGCAAAAACCTAACACCCCAAACAGCATAGTATTGGAATGCTTCAATTTAGCCAGGTATGGGGGTGCATGGTTAAATTATTGTCTACTGTCAGATGAAAAATATAGCATTATATGGTAAAGAAATACAAATCTATGAGGCTGTTTGCTCACAGATTATATATGTATTCCAGAATCAAATATATGACATCAACAGTCTGTCTACAAAATAAAAAAATTAAAAATCCAAAACCACCACCACCAAAAAAAACCCACCCCAAAATAAAACACCCCCAGCCCCCCCAAATATCTGTGAAAGCACTTTTTAGGAGAAAAGAAAAATATTTGTGTCTTGTTAATTCATTTCTCTGCCCCAGTGTCTGAAATACAAATAAGTATTTCCAGTAAGATATCCTTGAAGAACTAAATGTCTCAGGGGCCTGGTAATCACATTTTTGGAGCCTTTCACCTCTAGTTCACTGATTCAAATACAGCCAACATGCAGTAGTGACGGAAAATCATTGAGATTTGAAAGCTGGTTTGTGGCCTGTGTCAAATGAACTGGTATTTCACTCAATTTCTTAGAGCATCTTGAGAAGGCACTTGGCACTTCTGAAAGCACTGATGCTGTGCTCCTTGCAGGATCCAGTCAGGTCCCCATGGAGTCACAGCCTTGAGGATGACAGAGGCTGAGGTTATCAACTAAAATCCCATTCCAAATTTCCTCACTACACTGGATCAAATTGGTCCTTAGCCACCTGGAAGATCTCGGTGGGCAAACATTTTCTCCATGTCAAGAAGCCAGCCAAGCCAGGCTGAAATGGCAGATCATTCTCACCACACTGTGCTGTTCCTTCCTGTGTTCCACAAAGACTGGGTGAAAACAATTTAATTTTCCATTTCTGCTAATCTATCAACCTTTTCATTGGCATTAAATATACTTAATTTCGGAAGAAAAACAGCAGAAAAATGTTTCTTTCTGCAGAAAGAAATTACTGTATTTTTTTGAGGGCAAGGATGGCTTAGTTTCCTTTTTCAGACAAAGGTTCATCCATAGTTAGTTAATAAAGCGTCCTTAGTTGAGATCATACATACCATATTCTAGAAAATTTATCTGACAATAGTCTTTTCTCATTGGCCACAAATTATCTCAGTTCTGTTTCCCAGGGAAGGTTTTACATTACCTCTTAAATGGTTTCATCTCCTTTACATTTGGGACTTATCTTCACAAACTTACATATATTTTAATGAAAATATAGTTTGTTTTTTTTTTTCTTGAGCATTTAATATATTGTATTAGGAGTTTCCTCAGAGGAAAGAAGGAAAAGTCTATCTTCATTAACCACTAAATATAACGTGGGGAAATTAAAGTATTTGGATGTCATGTCAGTTATATACATTATCTTCTATGATGTCACATTTGATTTTCTTTTTTTATGACTTTGACAGCATCATATTAAAATTTTGATTGCACTATGACAGTACAGGCTTTGAATTACTCAGCTTATGAGTGCAGTCTTGCAGGAAGGCTGTTTTGTATTTCTTTCCATTTTTGAAAAACTGACATTTAAAAAAATGTAAAAAGAAAGGGAAAATGGTTACTGATAACTAATTAATAACTTGAGCTTGGCAAAAGCAACCTCATTTTAATAGAATATCACACAAATTAAAGCCAGATTAACTATAACATGCAGCGTATTTCAAAAGTCACTTGAAACATTATTCTCAGGTTGACATTTTGGCCCAGAGAAATAGATGGCAAGCCTCCAATTCATTTTCAGTGAAGTCAGGTCTTCCTTCTAACTGAAGAAAGCCCATACATTTCTAATCTGATTTTGGTAACTATCACTGTGAATTCTTGTGGTACTTAGTGGAATTGCCCATCTCTTCTCCTAGTTTACACTCGAGCTATTAATGTTTACTGAAGTCAATGGGGCTTTTTCCCTTTGACTCCCATGAGTCCCTCCCATGAGGGAGTCAAACACTTGAAGTTGAATAATTTTTGCCAGTCTTTAAGGATTTGTACTGTATTTTTTCCCATGATGATTTGTTTTTGCCAGCTCTCTTTTTTGTTCCATTTTAGCTCTGTCTAGTGTTAAATAAGCACAATCTGTTGGTTCTTTTGTATCAAATAACTTCATTTGTAACCCTTTTCAGAGTGTCCAAATTTGTCATTTCTTCATTACAACTTAAGGTTATTTTTAAATCACTAAGGATATTTTTAATCACTAAAAATAGAAACAACTACCCTCCATCTTGATTAAATTAATCTAGTCCTTTCATATCAGAACCTTAAAGCAAATAATGCCATTTTAAGAAACATGTTATTTCCACTCCCTAATATGAAATTTTAGTGGTATCAGATATAAAAATTTAATTCAAAATCAAAGCTTTTTACAGTAAACATGACTATTATTTGGTCGCAATAAAGCTGCCCCTAGAAATACACGTATTATTCTTTCCCACAAGAATTATCTCAGCTGAGCTGTCTGGGCAGGTAAGAACTATAGGTCTGAGAACTGGTTAGGAGGATAAAGTGTGGGATATTCCACATGAGACATAAAATAAACCCTTCCAGATATTATAATGGGGAAAATTACAAATGATGTTTTCATGTCCTGGTTCCTCAAAAACGGATAGCAGGGATATCTTTGATTCTGCTCACAGCAGTGCCTGGGGAGAATCTCATACTCATTTAGCTGGGATCAGATTCATGACCAAAGTTATACTAAGAAATGTGCTTGCATTCTCTCAGAAATATCTGATGTTTATTCAAGGCCTTAGTCTGTCATTAAATACATGTATTTTGCTGTTCTTCATCTCTCCTCCAGCATCTCTAAATTCCAACTCGAAGATGACTGAGTGCCCGTTTTCATTATAAGCAGTGAAAATTAGTTATGGATCACTTACACTACATTATTGTAGTTCACTTATTTAACCTGAATCTAGCCTGTTTCTACACACGAATCACCCTAGGACAACATTTTTTAATCCTTAAATAAACATTTACACAGATGTGTTGCTTTCCTACTGATAAACCAAACTTATTTCAAAATGTATAATTGGAAACAAGATATCACAATTCAATAACATTTCATTCTGCAATATCAATATCAGTCTTCAAATATTCTGGCCAAAATAAAAATGCAGGAGCTACCAGGACAAAATCCTCTATCCTTATCATTTACTGCTCTATCTCTACCCAAACAAACTCTGGTCGAAGACAACAAATGGTATCTATAAAACTGCAGAGTAAAAATGGCAAAGTAGTATAGCCCTCTATCAATTTTATGTGATTTTAACATCTACCCTCGTCAATGGTTTCAGGGTTTAAACAGTATTTCCAAAAACCTGACTAAACTGAAATTAGAATCAGTGTTTCCCTTAGAACTATATGTGCTTTGACTGAGAACAGACTGACCATTAAGATGACAGAGAAACTTACTTCCATAATAGCCTTTAAATCTTACTGTTTCAGACTGCCACCAGCTGTGGCAGGTAAGGTGTGCTGAAACCATTCTGATGAGTCTCACAGAGATTCCTCTCTGCATTGCAAGGAGAAAACTATCATCCTGTGACTTGTACAGAAAAGCAAAATCTACAGAATAACAAGATTTTTGCAGATGATACGCTTTACTTGTATGTGAGACCACTTGAATTCCTTTAGTGGTCTTTTAGTGTAATGCAGGACTAAGGGATCCTCTGTAAGTAAGAAACAACAGTATGAAAAAAGTATCAGTGAAACACAAGAAAAAGCACAAGCCACAACCAAGGAAAAATTTAGCAAAAAGCAGAGATTAGGTGTGGGGGGAAAGACATTTTCCCCCAGACTCTTCCAGTCATAAGCGTTATCACAGCACCAGCTTCTGGAGAAGGGAGTGAAGATCGAGTGTGAATCTTATATTTGTACTTGTTGGCTATTTGGCAAAGAGGCAAGAGGCTGCCTTTTTTTTTTCCCTTCCCCCCCCCTTTTTTTTTTTTTAATTAAGGCAGTTTCCAGGTCTTTAACATCACCCTGTGCCAGAGATAAAAAATAAAAGAAGCAGAGAGCGCTGCTGCCATAACAACCCTTCGACAGGGAACTATTGGGATACAGATTGTTACTATACTAGCTACCACCAGCCGTGTGCATCATGACACATAAAAACCAGGAAACCCTTTTCAGGCACAGCATCCCGTCGTTTGCACTCGCGGCTCTGAGCAGCGAAAGCAGAGCAAGCACAGACTTCTATCCCCCCCACGCTTCCCCTCCCCCGTCACTTTATTTATTTAATTATCTGGGAGTGGGGGGAGTGTTAGAAAAGTCCATTTGAGCGCTGAGCCCAGCCCGAAGCCGCCCCCCGAACCCCGCGGGAAGGGCCGCGCTCCGCTTCACCCGGCGGCTCCGGGAGGGGGACCGGGACCCTCCGCCACCTCCCTCCGGGGCGGCTCCGGGGATGCCGCCAGTTCTGCTGGGCTGGGTCCTCCCTCTCCACCACCAAATGGTCCCTCGCAAAAGTTAAGGCGCTGCCCTCTCCCCGAGCCGCCCCGGGCGCCCGGGGGGTGCGGGCTCGGGGGGTTCAGGGGTCTCCTGGCCGCCGCTGGGGAGCGGGGCTGCCGGGTGTCCGCTTGTGAGAGATCCCCGTGGGAGTGGGCAGCGGTGCGCGGGAGGGGCGGCAGGGCGGGAGATCCGTTCCTCGCATCCCGGAGGAGCCGCGGGGACATCCCTGCTGCCTCACGGACCTTCCGCACCCGCGGACGGGGAGGGAGAGCGGGCCGGGACCCTCCTTTCCCCCGGGCGGGGGCAGGGGGTGAGAGCGGAGCCTCCCCCGAGGCTCCCCCGCTCCCCCAGCGCTCATCCCCGGGGCCGCTCCGGGATGGGAGGCGCGGGAGCGGGAATGGGGGGGATGCAGGGCAGGTGCTTTTCGGGGCGAGGGCGTANGGGCGCGCAGCGCAGGGGGAGCAGCTGGGAAGCTCGGGAGCTCGCTCTGGCAGTCCTCTGTCCTTCGGCGCTTCCATCCTTCCGTCCCTCAGCCTTCATTTTCTCATTCCTCTACCCTTTCTACCTCCATCCCTCATCCATGCATCCCGCATCCTCCCATCCATCCGTCCCTCACCCCTCCATCCCTCCACCGGTTATCCT
>VZTN01028405.1:9872-29180 GCA_013400515.1 Erpornis zantholeuca
AAAAAAAAAAAAAAAAAAAAAAAAAAAAAAAAAAAGAGAATTTGTCATTTAATAGCATGTCTGATTTAGAGAAGGTGTATAATTATGCTTTTAAAATAAATTTTGGTTCCATATCTAGCCTTAACTTAGAGACAAGGGCTACAGGGCTCTTTCCAGTGAGGATATAGATCTATTCCACAGCAACCTATACCTAGATTTCTACCTTATGCCTGGTCTTCTATGTTGAAAGCAAAACCAGAAGAACAATTTAACAAATGCAATTTTCTTCCACAGAGATTGTATCTACTGTGTTATACAATAGGGTGCTTTTGCACAGACAGAGGAACAGAAAAACCAATTAAAGAAAATATTGATAACAATGCAAAATATCAAGTTGTGCAGTATTTTAATCTGCACTTTGAAAATCCCTCATGTAGCTTTTTCTGCCTGATGTTTCTGAAGTGACCAGCTCTGTAAAACAGTAATGCAGAACAAGTCACTTACCTTTGACAATGAGCATACTTTTAGGGTGCACATTCTATACATAGCCATCCTAGTAGTACTAAGATGTTAAAAGAAATTAGTGGGCAATTCAACTGGTTAAACAATGAAACAGAACAAAGAAAACTACCACCTGAGCTTTTTTTTCTGAAAAAAATTAAGCTTGTTTAAATCTGCACAAAAAAACCACTATGAAGTTAGATATCCTTCAGCTCACAACCTGTACAAGAACATCATTCACAAAGACAGTTAATAGGTTTTCCTTCTATGTTATCTAAGTTGCAGTTTTCCTAGAGATCTACAGAACTAAAAGCCAGATAATTACAATTCTTACCATGTCCTTGCTCAGGCAAATTTCATTATGCCCATGACCATAAGAATTTGGTCTCTTGTCCACCACTAAATTTGCATTCACAAATTTAGTTTTGGCTTCCACTATTCCATAAAACTGGGCAGTGAAATAACAGCAGCAAGTAACAAAAAAGCAGCAAACATAACAATTGAAGCAATACTACTTGGTTCTTTGCAAAGATACAGTGCAGATGATTATTCATGGTTGGGGGAGTAATTAAAAAATAACAATAAATGTTTTGATATTTTGAAGTTAACATCCTACGGAAGTAACTAATCACAATATTTAAATATCCACATGGGGACACTATGTTAGGGAGCAGAAGAGGGCAACCTAGAATCAGCCATCAGTGTTCACTGCCTAACCTGAAGAGAATACTGATGTCAAGCAACACATGTTGAGAAAAGGCATCTGTCGGTGTTTGTTTGTTTCCCCGACAGTCCCCGGCTTAGTTTTCTTGTGTCTTCAGTGTCCCATGTCCCAAAAAGATGAAATGAGGCTTCTTCCTGCTTTTTTCAAGGTTGTTTATTTTTCTCTCTCAAAAGCTCGGAGGCACAGCCAGCGCTGTGACCTCCAGGAACACAAGTGCAGAAAAGGGCAATGGCTACTCACAACAGCTACCTTTTATATCTAATATTGACCATCAAGAAAACTCTACCTACTTTGCTTTGTTTCCAACACCAGTAAATCCTCATCTTATTGATGCCTTTTCTATACTAACTTTTTTCCACCAACCAACACACCACAGGAATGGTGTCAGAGAAGAAAGGAAGAGAAGAGAATAAGAAAGATGAAGAAAGAAGAGTCTGACACCCAAAAAATCTCCATCTTTGTCTCTATATAATATATAGAGCAAGATCCTAAAACTAGAACTAAATTCTCTGTGGTACACTAAACAAAAATCCTTTCACCTTTCTGGTGCATTCAGGTTCTCCCAAAAGTGAAGGGAGCTTCTCCCATCAGCTTAGGTTGCAGGCTAAGCTATTTTTGAGGAGGTCTGGGGACTAAAGAAAATCCCAGAGGAGCAGGAGAAGTTTTCAGGCTTCCCTGGACTCTGACAGCATCCACCGCTGTGTTGACTCGCGATTTGTACATGAAACTCTTGGCTTGTGAAGGGAAAGAGTGAGTTGCAGCACTACTTTTCAGGATGCTCTGATACTCTGTTTGAACAACTAAATCCATTGCAAGCACCTCATAATCCTAGAGATAGATAAGGGCCTCAAGCCAGATGAGAGCATTTTAGCTTCTCACATGACACACACCTGGCAGCCCTGCTGAGCATCCTCACATCTACCTGAGCTGTAAGGAGGTCGATGTTTTAAGGTTCTGGGAGGATGAGGCCAGGTATGCAGCCCCTTAGAATGGTGTGGTGCTCTGAGCCCAGGAGCACAGGTAAAACACTATACTAATACAGTGTTTATTCAAAAGGACTGGTTTCAGCCTTGGGAGAAAGCCTGTTTATTGGGGTCTTTATACGGCAATCCAGAAGCATTCCTTATACAACAGCGAGATGAAACAAGCCCATGAAGACTGTGACACAAAAGCCACCCCTCAACAACAAAAACAGGCTCTTCCTCAACTGCTGGGTTACTGGAAAAGACCAGTCTATTGAGAATTCATAACTGACTGGCAGCTTGGAAATGCTCCATGCAGAAAAGACAAGAGTTGCTGCAGAAACATGAAGCTGATGTCTGCTTAGCATCAGGATGTTTAGTAGAGGGGATGGGGATTAGGGGGGAGGGAAATTTGTGTGGGCTTCGCTCATGAAGCTCTGTATCTCCCTAATCTTGCCTTTAATTCAGGATTCATGCTATAATCAAGTTAATTCTCTCAGACACTTCTGTCAGTAATGCCAGCATTCACAGCCAGTGGTTTAAAGGTATTGATCAACACAGGTCTCATTAGGTGAGACTCTGTTCCTTAGAGAACTTGATATAAGCACTGTAGTGGCTATTTTTCTAACAGCCATGTCTCCTTTGGTCACTGCTACATACAACAGTATATAAGGGGAAAAAACGCAAAACACTAAACGGTCATGATCAGTAACCTGCAAATATTTTGGGCCAAACTGCTTTGAGCCACCGTTTTCCTTAGAGACAACTTTCCACTAAAAAAAAAAAAGGGGTTAGCAAACTTTTAACTGAAGATCTGACAGGAAAATAGTTCTGTGAATTACCTGAAGACCAGGATGAGCCTTCCAAACAATCAGTGGTACATAAGCAATAATGTGGAAGCCACTCAGAAAAAGGGTTTTCTACAAAACACAGTTCCAATTTTTGGCAGAAGTTTAATGCTGTGCAAGGGGTGAAGAATGAGACCTGTTAGACCACGAGAACTGCATTTGTTCAGCCTTGAGAAAATAAGATTTTAGGGGAGATCCTTATTTTTCAGTACCTAAAGCCTGGCTAGAATGAAAATGGAGACTCCCTTTTACAAGGAGTCACATGGAAAACATGAGGGGCGATGGTTACAAGTTACTACTGGAGAGATTCCAATTGGACACAAGAGGAACATAATTCACAATTAGAACACTCATCCATTGGAATAATCTCTCCAGGAAAGTGGTGAATTCCCCAGTATTGCACACTTACAAGATGCAGCTGAACAGGGTGCTGGGCCACCTTGTCAAGAGATGCTTTTGCCAAGAGAGGTTAGACGAGATGATCCTTGAGGTTGCCTTCTAACCTCTTATCTTATGATTCTGTTAATCTTGCTCTAGATGACCTAAAAGGATTCTGGTCCATTGAATTTTCTAGTTCAGCATCCATAAAATACTTATCCATGTGAGATCTATTTCCCTCACTATCTTTTTTTGGTTTTTTTTTACTTAGCAGTTATACACCTTGCTAGGTATTACTTTACTAGTACTAAGGCTTTTGAGGTCAAAACAAAAACCCCTCAAAAACACCTCCCAAAAACACCCCCCAAAAAGTCTTCATTTTCATCAAAAGAAAAAAAAACAACCAGAAAATCCAACAAAAAAACAGGAAGTGGTACACAGGCAGTATGCAGTACATTGTGGTGAACTTTTCCATTTGGGAACCAGCTGTCTTTCAAAAAATATCTCCATGGTGCACGGCAGCTTCCATTTCTTTATAAGGGCTCAAATACTCAACTGAACTACAGATCTGAATGGCTAAATATTCCTAAGTAATTCATTATAGTTGTTGCCATTCCTAACAGCAAACCATGAATGATGGTTTTAGGTTTTAACTTTTACATTGTTCAAATTCTGTACTGCTAGTTAAATAGTTAAATAACTGTAGCCTGTTAAATGCTGTTCTCTTATGCTGTTCACTGTGCAAAGATAGACGTAACAAAACCTCTAACTTGCCCTCCAAAGACATCCCGAAACAAGAACTGTAAACCATCATCTTGGAAAGAGGGGGACAGGCTGGGGAAAATCACATCATTGGCTGGGTTCTGTTTGGTAAATTGATATTGTTATAAAAGTGTGAAGCACTCGTGACAAGCATCCATTTTTGAGATCCACCGAGGCAAGACCTGTGGAGCCCAAAGTGTGCACCTGAAGGCCTTTCAAATAAATACCACCTTTATTCCTTTATTCCTTTATTCCTGTCTAGTCTCTGTTTCTAGGTAACCACTTCAAGGCATCATGAAACTAACATGAAGATTCATGCTCTTTGTTACAAGCCAAGAAACATAGCCTGTCTCTTCTACATTAACATATGCCCAGTCAGACAAAATACACAGATTTGTTATGCAAAGGGTAAGAGCTTGCTCTTCATTGTTTTAAAACATCAGTAAAGGTAATGGTTAGCAAGAAGATATTAGCTAGCACTGCCAGGACTTACCTATGCATGTGCTGGGCTAGGGGAATATGATGGCATTATAAAAACATAATATGGGTGTGAAGAATTAGATTTCAGAACTGGAGGTAGCACCCATAAAGGGTAATCTGTCTGCAGAACAAGACCAGAGAGGAAAAAAGCATATGGAGATGGGGAGGAAGCAGCAGTTGCCTTAGATAATGCAAGCATTCAGTCAGAGGAACCAGTTTACAACCAAAAAGGAAGACTGCAGTGGACTCTTCCAGCTGCTCTACCAAAAAGCTCCCAGCGGGCTAACTTGACTTCACACAGAGCCATTGATTTGAATGCAGGGCTTGGCTCCCCCATTGCAATGGGTCGCTCCCATTCCCAAGTTAACTAAAGTTTGCATTTTGTTATGTTCTGCATTGTGTCGATTTGACTGATATGTTTACAGCACCTACAACAGCCCTTTGCAGGTAACAAAAGCCTTTAAATGGGAAAGCATGCAGCTAGAACAGCAAAAAGAAAATGTCTAGATAACAGTATCATGACAGCATTTATAACTTAGCATTTATAACAGGAGGATGCACCAGCATTTTCTTAAGGGTTCTTCCTGACCTATTTGGTAGGATTCTTCAATGTTGCAGTACAATGTGTAGTCTGGCTATCAAATATTCAAGATATCTAAATGCACCGCAGTTTAGTTGTCCTTAAATTCTTCCTTATTATTAAAACAAACAACTGTCCCCCCTCCAAGGCACTTTCCTCAAATCTTTAGGACAATGTAAGCTACTAAACGGAAGCAATATTTGTTGTATTACATATCTTTTCAGCAATTTCTGGTGAAGTAGCTCAACTGTTTGCATGTGATTACCTTTTAAAATCATGCAGTCATGACTCATCATGAAAGTATGTGCTGCAGCATCCAGAACAGAAGAGCTTGAGCTTATTACTGTTTCTTCTTGGACAGTGGCAAACACTGTACTGAAAGGAAAAGATTTGCCTTTTTTGATAGTAGGATCAACCACAACCATGTATTTCTAAATATTAAATATTGGTTCCTATTTGCTTTTAATAAAATCAATTACCTCTCACAAAAATAAAGCTGCTATAGTGTAATACGCTTCTGTTAAGATCTCACATTTCATGTGCAAGCTTGGAGTTTCCAAAAATACTAACAATGACATCACATTTTTCAGTATTTGCAGAGATAAATACCACTGGGCCAGCCTGAAGACCTGTGAACATGAGACATCTAAAGTATATTTTCAATGCCTGCCACAGGAAAAAAAATGGATGGAAAAGGCAATTTATAAAATACTGATTAATGTACTGTGGCACAAAGACGTTCACATTCCTGGTTTATCTGGTCAGCTTTTTGGCTTGTTAATAACAAATTGCCTTTTCCATCCTTTTCTTTTTTTTCTGTGGCAGGCATTTAAAACCTACTTTACATTTGAATTAGTTTTCTCAGGCATCAGACATTCTGCCTTTTAATTACTATCTAGAAGCTACAAAAAAACCCCACACAATTTGGCTAACAGCATTTCAGGTTTTTTAACTTAGTTCAATTTATTATAACTCACAAAATAGATTCACATTTTATACTGTGTATCATTTCACTTTGGTTTCTCTTATTCTCAGCCTTATATTTTTCAAGGTTTCCATCATTTTTGCATTCTGATCCCATGTGTACACTGACTACTTTAGAGACTAAGGACTGCCTGGCTCTGTTGCTATGCAACAGCATAGCCTACTTAGGGCTTCCTGAAATAATTGTCTCAAATGTGCTTTTTTTAGACTTTTTTCCAGCAGGAATACTTTACAGATTCTTTATAATGGACCACTGATATCACCACAATATTAGATAGTGGTCGCCTGGGAAGTATTGGTAGCTACCTAAGATAAAAAAAAAACAACATTACTGCTTGCAAAATTTTGGGCATATATGCTGCATTTTCACAGGGAGGTAAATATCACAAATATTCCTATATTTTTGCCAGATGTTATTCCTGTGTATGAGAGACATATATTTATCAGAGAAAAAAAATATTCTTAATTGTTGTTTGTTTCACTCTATTTCATTCAAGGGAAAAGTTCTCTATTTGGAGTATGTCACCACTCAGAAAAAAATGAACCCTCTTTAAAGTCTATTATAAAATTAATCATCTCAACAGAATGAATACATATGCAAATATTCTTTATTGCAATTCATTATCAAATAAGTTGATTTTAGATTTCTTTAGGACAAGGTTCCACATTTTTTAAATCACATTACAGATACCACAAACTGGATCTGTATTTGCTTTTTGAGGTATCTTCAAGCAGTGCCCGATAAACTGTCCTGTGAAACCCTCAATCTTTTCAGCTTTCAACAGCATTTTTCTTGTTACAACCTTCCTAGTGCTGCTGCTTCAAGAGTGGAACAATATGTTTTGTTTTCTTACAGCTGGCGTAATTGGGAACCTTAAGTTAATTAATCTCTGTAAAAATACATAGAGCAATATAAACACAAGTCTCTTAGTGAAGCATGGATTAATTCCAGAGGGCCAAACACCTTACAAAGCACCAGGCTGAGAGATCAAAGGAAGGAGGTCTAACAGTACAGAATATTTTAATGAAAGGAAATATTTTACCTCTTACTGTTTTCTCTCTCTTGTTCACTTTAGCATGTTCAGCAGCAGTTGCATCTACAGAGAGCAGTGTGTCAGTCCAGAATTGAGGTAAAGAGAAAGATGTTTGTCAGAGCCAGAGAAAATAAGAGCAAGGTTTAAATTAAGGTCCCCGCAGAGGCAAGTCCACCTGCAGTCTTTCAAAGGAAGAGGGGGAAGAGAGCAGTAATTTCATACTGTTTGCAAGTCTTAAAGATGACTTTTTCTTAAATGGAGTGGACTGTGCTAGGCTTCTCAAAACCGAAGGCAGGAGGTGGCTTAAAGGGGTAATTTTCCACATTCATATGCATAACCACATACATGCATAATAGCCAAGCTATCCAAGAATATGATTCAGCAAGGTTTAGTGAGTGGGACTCTCCCAGAGTGATGCACTTCAAGTCTCTATTCTTTAAAACCACCTAAGTAGTACAGCTCAGACTCAAATCTCTAACAATACTGTTTTGAAAGCAAAGAGATCAAGTCCTGAAGAGCAGCAACACTTGGAAGGATCAACAACCAGTTTGAAAGCTCAAAAATGACCAGAATCAGGCAGAGGAGAAGAAAGCATTAATAAAGAACTCTTTATAATGGTGAAATCGGTTATTACGAGCAGTTCGTATTTGATGCTTTGCAGTATTTATAGGCATTTGGAAGACAGGCCAAATAATTTCTAACCTAGCCAGAAGAAATCCCTTACATTTGCCACAATATGCTTGAAGATAGGAACCTTACCAACCTCTTTTGCATGTCCACATTTAAAAAATAATCTAATTAAGCAGAGGAAAAAAGCAAAACAAACAACAACTCTCCTGTCAAATAATCCTTTGTCACCTAGGAACATTTTGTACACTTTGTATTGAGAACTATGCACTATAGAGTACTTTCCTGACAAGTTTCCATGAGCTGGAACTAGATGGAAACTAAAAAGCAAAAATAATTGGCTTGCAAATACTAATATTTAATTAGCAATTGTACTGCATTACATGATCTGTCCATAATAATCAGATTTAAGATGCATTTATAGATGCAAACCCAGGTACCCTGACAAACACAATACCCAACCAAAACTGAGGAGCACATAAGTTCTGCAAACCACAGCTACTTAAAATCAGTTAGTTACAGCTTTGAATCTGATGGTCAAATATTTCTCTTTGCCCCAATTTCAAGTGAAATTAAAGCTCAAATACTAAACTCATATTCCTCTATATCAGGAATTCCTCTAGGTGAGGAAATGTCCCATTCCTTCATCTACAAAAAGAAACTGCCAAATGCAGGTAACATTTTGGGTAACTTACAAGCCAGAGATGGAAGCATATGAACAAAATGGGATTTTCTGGACTCTCACAAAGCTCATTTATTTCAGCCAACCCTAACAAATTGCTCAATCACTTTAAAAGATGGCCTATTAAAGACCACATACAGAAGACATTTTATATTCATGCCAAGAAAAGTTATCCAAACAAACACATATTTCTTGCACCTCAAGTTCTTAATTCTACCTTGCAACTCTCCCTTTCACTGAAGTTGCTGAGCATTAAGAAATGTTAGAAAAGCCTAAGAAGAATCTAAACATACAGTTCTTGCCATATGCAAGGGCATAACTCAATAAAATACGTGTAAAATGTAAGTCATGTTTTCTGGATATGAGCATAAACACACAGGTATAAGCAGAAACAGGAGAACTTACAGAAACCCTCAAAAAATTCCTGAGAGGAATTCATGTGGTCAGACTACACAAATCCATCTGTATTTGAATAGCTTACCCGAGCTTCGAAGCCATGCAAATCACAGATTCCATGCTTTTTACTACCTGCTAGTGGATAATGAAAGGAAGTACCAGCTGTCTGCTTACAGTAAGAATGCATATGTGGGCAGACTATTTCTTAAGACTTCCACTTCTTGAATCCTGGCACAGGGAAAAACCTCTCAAGAGTAAGAATCACCCAGAGATGTGAGTTCCTGGATACCATATTCCCCATAAAAGGCAAGCTGCAGATATAAATTCACAGGAAGAAGGTAAAAATATAAAAAAATGTTGCTCAACATCTGAAGCAACAAAACCCCACATCTCATAGTCACTAAAGAAGTGCCTTGTTCAAGTAAAAGCTAAACTTTAGCAATAAAGACAATAAAATAATTAAGCAATTGGGAGCCACTGAAAAGACATATGGCCAGAACACAGAAAGAAAGTGCAAGAAAACAAGCCCAGATGGACTATCAGACCAAGCAAGAAGAAAACCAACTTGAAGTGTTTCCTGAGAGATGAGACTTATTTTTATTTATTTTATAGTTGTCATTCCTCCTGGCAAAAAATCTTGTTCTGGTGACAGCTATCTGCAAGCCTCTATCCCATCCCAAGTACAACTGTCCGCCTTAATACCTAGGAAAACATGAAGGACCATCACACCAGAGAAAACTGGTAGAAACCAGTAATGTTCTTATACAACAGTTTGAGTTGTGTAAGACAACTAACAGGATTAGAGAACTTTGAATATTACTTTATCTACCCATGTAAATATATGTATGTATACCTGCTGAGGTGGGTATCATTAATTATTCACTCCATCTGGATAACGACTTTCATCTAGACATACTTAGCAGTAGATCCTGTAAGATTAGTAGATTTCCTACAAGCTGTAAGAGAACTGCCTTCCATCCCAAACTTTGTCTGTTTATTTGTGAAATAATTAGCTTTAAAGAACCACTTGTGGGTTGACCTTGGCTGATGTTCACTCTGCTCTCTCATTCCCTCTCAACAGGACAAGGGATATGATGGTAAGATGAAAGAGTGAAAGAACCAGTGGGTTGAGATAAAAACAGGGAGACATTGTAGTAATTATCAGCACTAACAAAACAGACTTGACTTGGGGATAACTAACTCACTGCCAACTAAAATAGGTTTGGATGGTGAGAAACAAAGGCAAGTTAAAACAATACCTTCCCTCCACATCAGTTCCCTACTCTCCCTCACCCCTCCTTTGTCCAGGCTCACCTTTACTTCTTTAGTTTCTGACTGCTCTACCCCCTCCCCATCACCCAGCATCCCAAGGGAATGGGAAATGGGAATGTCCAGTCACATCATTCTGTAACAGTTCTTGCCTGCTGCTCCTTCCTCCTCACGCTTTTCCCCTGCTCCAGCACAGGTTCTTCTCATGGGCTGTTCCCACAGGCTCCAGTGTGGGCTGGAGTTCTTTCAGGAACACCAGGGAGCTCTGGTGTGGCACACATTGGCAGGCAAATACTTAGTCCTATACCTATTCCATTGTGGTCTCCTCCACAGGCTGGAGGAACACCTCCACCTTCCTTCAACCTTTGTGTTCCCTGCACTGTGTCTCGCTATCTTTGTTTCTCCTGTTACCTGTGTGTTTTGGTTTATTCCCTTGCTTAAATATTTTCCCAGAGACACCACTGTCCTGGCTGAGGGGTTCAGCTGTATCCTGCGCTAACTCCATGGAGCTGACCAGATCTGTGTCCAGCACGGGGCAGCCCCGGCCTTTCCTCACAGAGGCTGCCCCTAAAGCCACCTCACTCACTGCCAACACCTACCCAACAACAAAATTCATATCTGTCAGAAGATACTCGGTGGCTATAAATGACCACAGGTACTTACTGTGCTTTCCAGCTCCATCCCTAAACTCCATTAACTGCTGAGACCGCCCTTCTGACACTTTCCTTCACTCAAGACTTAGAAATCACCAAGGTGAGGATCTCAGCCCTGGTGTCTCACAGCTGACAGGAGGCAGCCACTTTCCCAGCAAAGTGATGTGGATAAGCACGTTAACACCACGAGAGATAGACAGAAAGGCACTATTCTCTACTCACCAGCTTCTACCATCACAGACCAAGAAAAACTCAGTGCTCATGATCACTGTAGCTGTGACTTTTATAGACACCAGAATCAATGTGTTTTTCTCCAAGACTGTAGCCCCATGAGAGAGAATAATTAATATTTTCTGTTATTTTAAATAATACTAATACAAGATTTGCTTTGACATTTTTAGGTTTCTTTATCAAGAGGGGTAAAAGAGGAGTATACACCAGCTTTTCAAACTTACAGGCTATTGCCAAGCAAGCATTCACTATAGAAACTAAATTACAAGTTTTTTTTCTAGATCACACCATATTATTCAATTGGACTAATGCCTCTCAGAAGAGCCAGAAGTGCCAAGAATGCAAACACACTGCAAGAGGTAACACGTTTGTTTGATGATCTACTCTAAGCATTGATTAGCTTTATCATAAAGTAAACATTCCAAAAGAACAATAGGTAAAAAGAAAGCACTTGCCCATATGCCAGGTTTGGGTAAATAATTAGCATACACAGAGACTCATATTTTCAGTTTCAGGTGACCAACATGAGATATTTCAAAGGACCTTATGCTTCAGAAATTAGTCTGAACTAACCTTTGTAAAAGTATTTAGGATTAAGTAGTGAAATAGACTAGCAAATGCAAGGCCTCTTATCACTTCTGAAAATTTGACTTAATGTAACGTTGAAACTTAGGACACAACCCATGAAATTTGAAGATAAAATGCAAATTTCAAGACCAAATGTTGATGAAGAAAAACCACACTTAGACTGCAGCTCAGTCAGACTTTAAAAAATATTAAGGAAAGAAATATGGGGGGTAGGAGAGAGAAGGCAACGGTTTTTTTTGTACTCCTAACCAATTAATGCTCACATTTTCTAACATGGCTATTTACAACTGGATTCAGTTCACTGAACATGTACTCCACAGGTAACCTTTAGGTAAGTAAATTTTAACTTTTAGTGCAATACATTTGAAATTTGCTATCTCAACCACCAAGAATTATCTTTTCTACCCTTCCCTTTAACAAAATTTTCCATTGTTACTACATACCTTATACCTACAGCCTCCTCATGATCCAGCAGAAACACTGCCAGTATTTTCAAACAAACAGCACTGATATTTGCACAAGAGATAACATTCCATATTTGTTTTCATCAGACCCCAGTGAGATCAGAGCCAAGCTAAAAATGGAAAGACAATGTATCTTCAGTTTGGAAAAGCTTTTAAGAAGTCTGAATGAAATAACATTCTGATAAGACACATCTTAACTAGACAATGCTCAGACTCAGTCATTTTTAATTCTTTCTTCACAAAATGCTTCTGCTCCCTCTAAGGAATTTGCTTGTTAACCCTTTGTCAGGAATATCTTTACAGTATGACTTTCAGAACCAAGCAATATTTTCTCCCTCTTGTATTTTGCCACTTTTCTTGCTCAACCCCCTATGAGGATTCTTCAAACATTAGCATTCAAATATTAAAATCAATGACATTTTTAAGAAATTATGTTATTAATTATGAAATATAAAAGTCTAAACATGCAAAGCACTGAAAGGAAAAAAAGATCAATCAAGAATCTGGAAGGCTAAGTGCAACAGAAAACTATCTCCCCAGAGGTGACCTTTGGATGAAGACTCACAAACTCTGGACACTTCATTCCTGTGTGAAGCACTGCTGAATCCACATGTATTGACTTGTGTCCCCTCCTTTCCACAGAGCTATTTTTCATGATGTTACAGGAGTAACACATTTGTAACCAGACAGCAGTGATCTACATGTGACAAAGTGTTTATTGGGAATCACTACAAATCTTTTAGCCATTTGACTTGTATGCCAAATGAAACAAACTTACCTCTAAAGTCATATTTGGTTATTGCCTGAAACTCCACATATATCACATTACATAGCATGATGATTCTTAGGTTCATTAAAGCTATTTTTCATAAGTTCTCCTCTTGTTAGGCCGACTTCAGGGTGCCATTTAAGGGACTTCAAAACTTAATGGGTTCAACAGAAAGTAAAATCAAACTTAATCAAAATTTCCCCACCAAAAAAAATACTGAAGGATTTTTTTCCTTTTCTTAAAAAAAGATACAGCTGGACTGCTGATTCTCTGTCAGATTCTCTGAGTCTGACAATCGAATGAGGATATTTATATGAAGACAAGGATAAATTAAGTGCTACACCATCCTTATGATAAAAACCGTAGAGCAGCACTCACCATATTTGCTCGAGGAATATAAGCAGAAAGAAGGGGAGTTTATTGTTAAAAATCAAACCAACCCTCCATAATTCCATGAAACACAAGCACACCTCTTCCACTTATCACATACAAGACCAAACAAATGCTTCTTACCCAGTGAAGTTTAGTTGGAACAATTTCAGTTAACTTTCTGGTTAAATGACAATTTCAAGAAAAAATAATCCAGATAAACTAACAAGACAAACCACCGCCTGTAATTTGATTAAATACAGATTATGATTACACTGCCAACAAATGCAAACTGGTTTAGTTTGATTATTAAGCAGGTAACCAAAGATTCCACAGAGCTCTAATGTTACTGCATGAAGTTTTAATGAAGCAGCACAGCATCATGTCTTTCAGATGTTACAATAGTAACAAGCAAGTCATTTAAAGCAAAACCATACGAGACTCAGATAACTTTTGCTCTGTTCACCTCCATAATGTGTTCTTTTTCAGAATTCTTCCTACTAATCTTGGGCACTCTAAAACAACAGTAATAGAGCAGAAGAGGTCCAGAGACAGAACCATGCCTGATACTAGATAAGAAGGTTCTTAGAAACAAATCCTGATGAGGTACATCTAGAAGATTAAGCACTTCAAGTCAGCTCACATGCTTCATTAAGAAAATTACTCTCATTATGCCATAATAAGGCTGAATATCTTTTTCCTTAAAACACACAGAGCCAGAAACATGCTATGTCATGAGGGTATTTCTATTTGCTTTGAAGACTGGAAAATATTGTGCTGATCATGGCTAACACCAAATAGATCAGGACAGAATTTAGAAGATACAATCAAATGATAGTTTTGTTATAAGAAAGCATGAATTACAAATAGAAAAAACAAAGTACAAACTATAATAATGCAGCATGCATAAATGAAAAAAAACTGTGCTCTGTACAAAGTGATTACTTCATGTTATATCACTAGCAACATTACTACCAAATATACTTTTTTTCTGAGAATCTGAAAAGAAGTCTTTTCTCTATCCAGAATGATTATTTTTCACTAGCTTTCCTTAACAGGTTTGTACAGAAAGACTTTGGCAGTTGTTTAAAGTGAATACACTTCAGGAGAAGAAGCTAGAGGGTCTCCTAGAATAATGTTGAGAATACTCACAATTAAAAACTAAAAAACAAACCAAAAACCAAAACACAAAAAAACCCCCCAAACAGTCTTGAAATTCTACACTCTTTAATGAATTTCTGTGGTTTCTTGTGTCATTCCTCCCTAGTACAATATGAACGATATACTGTTATTAATTTAAATTAATTTACTTCCCAGGGTTCTTTTATGTTTCACAGATTTCAGCATGTGATGGAGCTTTTCTTGAATATCTTCTACGTGGGTGGATTTTATAGAAAGATAAATTTAGTTTGCAAGGTCTGTTGTCACATATCTCTGTTTTTCTGCACCAGAGTAAGGTACATTAAACAATGACAAAGTCATTAATACCTAAATATGGAATTGCTTATTTTGTTCGTATCTCATTGTCTTAGGAAGAACTTCACATGTAGCAGCATATGGACAACAGAAGTCATCTCTTCACAAAGAAGACTGTGGTCACGTCTTGCAGGTTCAGGAGAAAAGCAGCTTTGCCATCACTCTCTTCTAGACATAGGAGTTTGAGTTTGCCTATTTCATCTTGGCACTTGAGCATTGCTCTGCTGCATTTGGACACTCTCAGGTGGAGATGAAGCTCTTGTCTCTTTCATGATCTTACATCATGTGAAATAAGCACTGTGTGAAGGGAAAGCTTGTCTTAAGCATAATACCAAAAGCTAAGAGCACTTCCAGAACTGCTCATGTATTTTACTCCAGAGACCATTAAAATCAGCGCACTTAATCTAAGGAGAAGTGGAGGTTTCCTGGTCTTCAGCACACAAATGATAGGACTAAAGATCCTCATCTGCAAAAAGGCACAGGACCAGAAGGAAAACAATTGTGGTTCCAACTGATAAACCAGTTTCAACATACCTTTTATTTTGGATGTTGTGTCCATGCAATCCTTGAGACTGAGGACAGTCTGAATTCCAAGTCTCCTCCTTCCTTAGAATGAAGCTATTATGTGGAAGATGAGCAGTGAGATTCACTCCATACAGGTTTTTGAGTTAAACTCAGACCCTGAGTCAGGACTGATAGGTCTGTACAGGCACACCTAGTAAACCACCACTCTTTGAATTACAGAAAAACTTTGGAAGGGATATCTGGAGGCTATCAACTCCAACAACCACTTGCTCATAGATAGGCTAACCTCAAGATTCAGTCTGGTTGCTCAGGGACTTCAGATTAATTTGGAGTATCTCCAAGGCTGGAGGTTCCCCAATCATTTTGCCAAGCTGTACCAGTCTAAACAATTTTTAAGTGGAAGATTTTCCTTTCATCTAGCAGGAATTTCTCTTACTGCAATTTGTGACTATTGACACTTATCCTTTTGTTGCAGACCTCCAAGTAAAGTCTCTAACATGTCCACAGTGCCTCTACAGGTAGTGCTGTTACATTTCCTTGTAGTGTCTTCTTCATGCTGGACAAACCCAGTTCCTGCAGTCCCTGCTTGTACATCATGTGCTCCAGCCTCATGTTTTTTGTAGCCTCCACTAAACTTGAGTTGGCATGTCAATATATCCCTTTTGTAGCAGCTGTCTGAATGATTGTGATGGCACACTGGTGCTTCCTAGCAAGTTCAAGATCAGAGTGTCCTACTTACCACATCTTAGGTGAGACAGATGGTATGCAAATACAAAGAGTCTGGCCAGCAGCCCTAGATACTTACTGTTTTTAAGTAAAACAGGAAAGATTAGAGTCTTGAATTCAGTTTCCTACAGGCTTTGTGTGTTTCCCAGATATTTTCTGGGCTCAAGAGTCCAGTCTCATTAAAAGCATTGGAGAAGTGAAGGGTACAGAAACATTGGTTAAGCCAATATTTACTGAGTTTAAAAAGTTATCACCACGTGATAGGTGAAATACAGCCCTCAACTTAGACACACAGCTGAGCCTTAGCAAGACAATTCCCTGACATTAGTACAGCCTGCTCTAGACTTGCTCATTTCTGACATATAGTACAAGTAACTAAATATTTTCCATTTAATGACATCTGCACGGAGTTTGTAAAATCAGATTTTAGCTTTCTACTTACAGCCCAGGTTTACACTGAAATTGATACTCCTTTGTATCCTGGTACAATGCAAAACGGTAGCATTACAGGCCAAAGGCATTAATCTGCAGAGGATTAAACTACAACATTAATCCACAAAGGATGAGAGTTCTAACTCTTCACAAGAAATCTGTCCTCTCAGCTTGTGGTCTCAGGCAAAGCCTACCTGGGTTTCTGCTTACAGGCCTGAGACTCCAGGAGGCTGTCTCACAAACCAGGCGCTGAAAGATCCAACTGTGAGACAAGACAGCATGTTTTAAATTACTGTCTGTGTAATTAGGCACAGCAAAGGCCACCTTCTCATCTGGATAAAGACCTGTTAATTACATTGCTGCCTCCCTTCTGCTGCCGTTTCTTGTCCTGAAGGACCAGCTGCCCTTTTCCTGTTCCTCTGCCTTCTGCTCAGAATCTATTTCCCCTTTAGAAAAGGGGACCAATACCTACCTACCCCTCCCCTCCCAGACACCAGTATTCAATTAGCAACATACCCCTTGATATTTTTAAGCCCCAAACTGTGCTGTAGACTGAATAACCATTAAGATTTGATTAATTAAGGTTGCAGAGAGTAGAAGTATAATCTGATACAAAATTAATGCAAAGTGTTCTCAGGATACCAGCTTTAATTAACTTTACTGGAGAATTTTCACTGGCTGAATTCTCATCAGATTCTACCCATACAGTCAAAAATACATAATATTTCAAGAGAAGCTGAGGATTTGCATACTTAACTCCTAAACTTGCAAGAACACACATTCTCTGGCCTTCAGCTTGATGACAGATTAAAGGCTGTTATGCATTTTGCTTTTAATACATATACATATTCTACCTAATAAAATCTTACCTATATACTCTACCTACAAGCTCAGTAGCATAGTACAAGAGGCTGAACCGTGATCTCTTTTATAAACTGGGCCACAAGTGAGCCTTTGGAACACAAAGGTCAAGCAGGCATTGAAACAAGGTTTTCTTTTTAAAAGAATTTTTTAAGTAGTAAAATAAAAAACTAGTAAGAAATAGTATCTGTTAACAGCATCTGGAAAAAATGACTTAATTACACATTTCTGCAGAGAGGTTTCCTCATCCTAGGAATCTGTAAAGGAAGCTAGGGAAAAAAGCAGTAGATGTATATATGAAATGATCACTCAGACATATGATCTGAGCCCAGAGCTGACATCCATACTTGCTCTTTAAGAGAAAACAAGAAGGGGGAGGGATACAAACACAGAGTGATCTGGAACTGCTAGAGGCTGAAAACAAAGGATTCTGCAAAAGCAACTCTCATATAATGTTCTGGCCAAGTATGTTCTAAAGTGGGAGGGTTTGGGGACTTTTTGTTTAGTGTTTGGGATTTTTTAGTGTTTTTTGGTTTGTGTTGTTTTGGGTTTTTTTTTAAGCTGCTTCTCAGAGACTTCTTGAAAGATCTTCTTCATTATAATTGGTGATCTTTTTTTCTTTGCATTTCTTCATCTTATGTTTCATATGCCATTTTCAATAATTAATTTGAAAGACCCAGTCAGCATCCTCTGACTGCAAGAGATACAAGAGGTTCTCTTCATGCTACTAGGTAACATGCGTGCGGCACAGCTGGCAGTCCTCTGTTTTCACAGCAGTCAAGATGTCATTGTATCTCCTGCAAGAGGAGTAGGGAAGGTAGTGGGACATTAAACCACCCTCTTGATTTTTAGGCAACACGCTGATGTCTGGAAGAATCTTACTCTATTGTAAATGGAACAAGGAGCTGTAATGGAGAACAGCCTGTACTGAAGTTTAAAATGCAAAAAGACAAATAAAACAAAGTTCTTATTGTCCAGTAGAAACAAAGTAGAAAGAACTAAGACACACAAAATAATGACAAGAAATTAGTGAGTTGTAAAACATTTAAACGAGGCAAACAAAGTGATGAGTCATAGGGGAAGAAACAGAAATGTCCAGTTGCAGTGTTTCAACAGTTTGATAGTTCAATAGCAAGGGAGGGACCCTTTTAGTGGATTTATTACAGAAGTTTGCAATGAACAGGATCACAGATGCATTACATGTAAACAGACAAAACAGCACTAGTCATGCAGGTTTTTTAGATGGTTTGGGAGAAGTCTTAATCTGCCTTTGAATTATTCTAACAAACATTCTTAGTGAGCCTTATGAAGAGGTATTTTTAAGATACTGTTGAGAAATCTGCTATACTTATATATCCTGAGTACCAACACTTTTGAACAAGTAAATTTAGTTTCTTTGGTTTCAGAATTTTATTTCAAAAGAAAGATTTGTGTCAAGGTAAGTTATCAGTTACCAGAAAACTATTTTTTTCAACAGGTCTAAAACAGCAGCTGTATGAAATCATGTAGCTCTCCATTTATTCACAGCTCTTTTGAGCACTTCTGAATTATGTTTCTACTCTCTGCTGTAGGAAGAACTTCCCTCTTGCTTTTATTTCTTGGCAGGGCAGATGAGGGAGGGGGGTGGTAATCAGGGAAGAGACAGAAAGGTAAGGGAACACTTACAAATACTACAAACCATTGCAGATGGACGAAAAAAAGGGGGAAACAGGCATTTTCCTTCAAATAGATACTGATGTTTTCTGAGGAGGTAAGACTCTTAACTCCATCTTTTAGGAATCTTTTCACAGTGGACTCAGGAGGAGCTGCTTACAGTCTGGGTCAGTACTGATCCAAACACCACCATGAACTACTTTTTGGAAAGTCATTCATCACACATATAGGACAGGCACAAAAAAAGCTGCAGTGGGTAAGTCATAGGTATGAACATATCTGAATGCTGAACAGTGCTGAAACTACCACCATGTTTGCCTGCCATAGGGGAGATAGCTTCAACTTCAGTTTTCAC
>VZTN01028406.1:1106-13802 GCA_013400515.1 Erpornis zantholeuca
ACATGTTAAGCTGTTGGCTATAAGACACAAAGTTTTATGTGTTAGGCCGTACTTCATCCACTCTGAACTTAATACAAAAAAAGTTGGTTGGTTAAATACTCATGTAAGACGTGGTGTTTTTTCAAACTATTTTGGGGAAACATCAGTGCTGTGATTTGAAGAGTATGTTTTGCTTTGGAACTTCTGTTTGTTGGCCCAGACTATCTGGATTTCTTGACAGACCTAATGAAATGGAATACACAAGAATGTTGAAAATATTGTATCACAATTTATGTCCAAGTTTTTATCTTTTTTGCTTTTTACTCGGGCATGTCATAGTTTCTCATTAACATGACTGCTGTATTTGGACTACAGCAGATTACATGTTCATTTTCTTCCTTCTGAAATGTTTTGTCACATTTTTCTCCTCTGGGATCTCACCAGATCTCTGAGTGTTGTACCAAGTCTGCTTTGTATACCTGTAGGCAGTTTTGAAATTTTTCACATATTTGAACAATTGTGATGTTACGCAGTGTATTTCACACATAAACTTTTTTATCATCCATGTAGAATATGCTTTTGGAACTAATTTGATGTATCCTCAGTATCTAGAAGAAACAGCCTCAATATAAAGGTCAGTTTTTTTCTAGGAAGAGCTTTCAATATATAACTATTAGAGGTAAATTCTGATGTTGATTAAGCTGGTAGATATTTTATTTTATTATTATCTTATTTTAAAGAAAGTATTCAAACAATTTAACCTGTTAGAATCTTGAAAATGCTAAGTAGAAGAACATGCTGAGATTGTGGTGTGTTTGATATTTTTTTAGCAGTAACAAGTTTGCCATTGAAGTACTGTATAAAGATTTTCAGACTCAGTAGACCAAGAAGTTATTGTGTAGGGAGAAGAATCAAAAATGAAACTGTATAAAGGCAATGGTGAAAATAGCCATTTACACTGTCTGGGAAATTAGGAAGTCAACACTGTGAGAAATAAAAAAGTCTTAATATTCTTGATAATCCAAATTAGTGTAAAACTGCAAACAAGGATTTATTTTTAATGAACATGAATTGCAACTTAACAGTATTGTTGTAGAAGTCTTTATTTTGTTATTTTAAATGAGAAAAAAAGATACAACATGTATTGCATATTTGTATCCTGAGATATTGTAATTTCCATATACTTTGATCATTAAAATACTTCAAGAAAAAAAAGTTAATTTCATAGGTTAGTTTATAATTCTGTAACTACTTTAAAACTAAAATGAATTCAAAGATCACTTTTCAGCTTTTGTAATTGATGTTAGTAATCAGGCTCTAAAGCAAAAACACAGAGCACATAATAAGCAGATCTTTGTGTAATGAAGTTTCATGAGAAAGTTGCAAAAAGTCACTAAATACTGTTTGATGATATATATATTGCCTTTCATTTATACTGAAAGAACTTTTAACAATGTGTTTTTACCTATTAAAAGCAAATACACCGCAGTTTTCTAAAACAATCGTGATTAAAGAGAATAGAAAAGTGTATTTGAAAGACAAATGAAAAATGATTTGAAGTTCTCACTCCTTTAAATTTAAAAATTTATTTTAAAGACTCCTTTTTAGTTTTATTCATGCAATTTGCTTTTCCACTGTAGTTTTCAATTCATACTTTATTCACATTATGCCCTTTTCTGATGCCATTATTTTGTCTTCAGTTGGCATTGTGCAAACTTGAGATCTAGTTCCCTACACATTGTGACCGTAATCAGTAAAATCCCAAACAGCGTCTCATAATAAGTTAGAATATGGTTGTGGCAGTGCCTTTCATACCTGCTTTTACTCTTGCCCCATAGAAATGCTGTGCTATTTACATGTTCGGAAGGAGGAAGTTATTTAACTGGGTGCTCTAACCACTACACCTTCCCAAGATAGCTGATATGCAGAACAAAAATGTGCAAGTGTGTGTTGGGAACCACATACTGCTGGTAGTGTGGCCTGGGGGAGGGAGGGATGCACCACGACCATCACAGATTGCAGTTCCTTAATAACACCTTATAGCTCATGTTAGATACTAGAAGTCAGAGAGCGGAATGTGATGAAACTTCAGATGGGCAATTGGCTGTGCAGTTTCTTGATGACTAGTGTGTTCCACTGAAGAGTCACCGTGTTTTCCCCTTGAAGGGTTTTAGCAAAATTTCAGTGTCTACAGCATTGAAGTAGATGATGCCTCAGGAATGGATGCGTCATCCCTGCCTCAGGGGACAAGATCCAAGAAAACAGTTAGTTCTATATAAACCTTTGTCTGCGGACTGGGTAGTGTTTCTTTCATTCTTTCCTCAACCCATGCTGAGTATTTGTGGTGTCTTTACTCCAAGAGACATACATAGCATAGATCCTGCTGGCTAAACCAAAGTCCCCCTTTCTTTTTCTAAAGATGCATGCCATGCAATCAACTTTAATGTTTTCTTATGAGAGCTAGCATGATGCTGAGGTCAGAGATTATAAATTAGCTCACACTTTTCATCCCCAGATGTCTCAGAGAAAAGGTCAATAGGGCTAGCCATATCAGAGATTTCTGGTGCACTTTGTTCTATGTAATCAGTGCATAGTCATAAAATGTTCCGTCACTTATGTTAGATGTCTTAAAAATCCTAGAAAAATTCCAAGGGCTCTATGTACCTGTTTGGAATAAGAGACTTGGAACAAAATGTGGAATCTTGATAAGTCTATGCTTTGTAGAAGAAAACATTTATGTAATACACCCATTTTCATTCAGATTCAAAACTGTGTGTTGCTGAAAATACAAGACTAAAGTCAAAAGTATCAAAGAATATCAGTGTTGGTTTCCTCCTGGTAAGCCCTGCTCATTGATTTCTCCATTAATGTCAGGGGATTAGATAATCTAGGAAGTCAGTTTCCCTCTTAGTTTTATCTTCTGTGAGCCTAAAGTAATTTCTTGGCAATCTGAGATACTACCCATATGTTGTAATGTAACTGTCTGTCTGTCTTGGTGAAGTCTGTCTTCTGGGTACCAAGTAGCCCATTGATAGATGGGCTCATCTTAGTCTCAACAGTAATTGTGAAGGCTTCTGCACACAACTGTGTTATTACGAGTTGCTTAGGTGCATAGTTTTTAAATACATTAAATGTTTTTTAAATACAACCCAAATCACCAACACTGCATTTGTTTGCTTATGAGAGTATGAATCAAAATCAGGTAAGTTGACTGTGATTTGCCTGAGCATTTTCCTTTCTCCAGGAAAGTTTGAGGTACAGTTTCTGAAGCTGAACATGCTAAGACCAGCCTTCTATTTTCTGTGTGGTACAAGTTTGCGATTTTTTTTTTACAACCTTATCCTGTACGTTGGCATTGTTTTTCCCTTGGGAGTTGGCACAGTCTCTTTCCAGGTAAAGAATCACACTATCAGACTTCATCAGTGTCTCAAAAAAAGTGTGACGAGCCAAATGCCTTTTCAAGAGGAAGGCAAAGATTTATCATAACTGCTTTTTCTTTCTAATGAAGATGCCAAGTTTCCATTGCTTGCTTCAACTTCACACTTTGAAGGAATCCAAATGTATATTTAGCCCTCTTGCTGTTGAACTCAACTACCCTGGGACATAGGTGAAGTTGTTACCTGTCAGGAGGTGGTGGTATGGTCTCTGGAATCAGTTGTTCCTAACTGCAGGGCTCTAACATTTTTTGCACTTGGGTTCTGGTCTGAACATGGTGAGAGCAGCTGTAACCACTAGTGATAGATAGATAGATAGATAGATAGATAGATAGATAGATAGATAGATAGATAGATAGATAGATAGCCGACATGATAGCAGTTTGATCAGTGATTGCCAGGGGACAGCTAGGAAGGGCAGCCTTTGGCAGAGGAAGAAGAGAGGCTGAAGACTGATGGCAGAGAGACTGAGTTACCTGTGATCAACCAAATCATGAAACATTTGATTGTCTCTTAAGAGGGGAGCTGAAATTTCGAAAACCATTTTTTCCATCTGGAGACATGCAGTTTTCACTTTGGGTGCCATAAATCAGACTACTGTGAGATTTATTTGTTTAATACAGAGTATAAATGTAAATTTAACTCTGCATTCATGAGGTTTTCCACCTGCATGTTACAGGATGTAAAGGGTCTGTGCCGATGCTTGTCTGGTTACACTAGAGCCTTGGCTCTGACCCCAGATAGAGCACAGCACTGTGTTCCACTGTAAAACAAATCAGAGGAATTTATTCATCTGAGATTTTTGTCATTGCTGCAGTTATGGATGGGAGAAATAATGCATGTGCATGTGGTCCTACCTGAAGTCACACCTTGCTCTTACTCATGTTATGTTATCTGTTTCAGGATTCTAGGGAGGCCTGCTAGAGTACCACGTTAAATTTTCCCTGAGTAATGTGTAACTGCTTTCTTTAGCATCCCTGAAACATTTTGTAATTGCTGCCTACACATCACAATTGCAAGTACAGAGCTTGTGCAGCCTGGTTCTTCCATGTCTCTCCTTGCATGTCATTTCTGTTTATACCATATGGCTATAAAATACTGACAGATCTGTCTGTCCAGCAGTGAATGTATCTGCATGGGATGTAAAACCACAAGGTACACAAAATCAGTAGGGACTGAGAAAAGTATGAGGCTTTAACCAATTCACATCAGCTAAGAGACTAACTTAAATAGTCATTTGTAAGTACTACTACTTCCTACTATTTGGGAATGGTAAATTTTAAAGCTTGAAATTCCCTGTCTGTTAACATTTGAAGGAGTAAACATCCATCTTAGGTCCTGCCAAACATTTAACACAAAAAGGAAATGCCAGCCAGTTGAAGCAATGCAATTTTAATTCCAAACCCGTAAGGTGTGGAAGGTGTTCAATCCAGCTATTGTAGTGTTTAATCCAGCTATTAATAATAGCCAAATTTCACATAAGGTCTATATTTATCTATAGTTTCATTTTTTTCTACAAAATGATCTTTCAGGAGATTATGTAGGTGTAAAATAGTGCTATATGTTGCTGTTTTAGTCATGAGTTACTAACGCGGTGGGTAAAATAGCTAATTCTTTTACTGCTAGTATTGAACTAATTTATGTGTGTTACATACTTGGAAACTTGCTTCAGAACCCAGATAAGTGAGTTTAGTTCAACTGGGCTGTCTTATTTTAAATTCAGGACTCCAGTGTCTTTATGCTGGTAAATGAATCTCTACTAATCTTTATTTTATAAGGAATGGCGGATTCTAGACATACATTTTTTCAATAAGAATTTTAAGAAATGTCCCTAAATTTGAATATTAGGTACTTTTTAGCAATAATTGCTTGGCAATCTGAAACTAAATTGATGCCAGATGGAGTTGCTAGTGAGACAAAAAGCCAGAAATTTACTGTGATCATACTCTTAAAAATGAGGTTTCATTACAACAGTTCGTCTATAGTGACATGTTGCTGCTTTCTCATAAAAATTTAAATGAGTGAGTAGCTCAGGACTTACTTTTTCTTCACTTTTGCAGACTCATTAGGTAACTTAGCTGTTTCAGGCTGCCGTACCTTTGTTCCTTGAGTACTGTTGCCATATCACAAAAACACGGAGAAATTGGTTCGTAGACTAAGAAAAGTTGTTACTGTTTGAACAAACCAAATTCCAATGCCTCTGGAAACTACTGGCAAACAAAACCATCTTAAATGTTCAGCTGGCAAACCATGTACTTTTTTAAAAAGAGTTTCTGTATCTATTTAAGTTAACATGACCAAGTTGAGGCCAGTTTCTTGAGAACCCCCAAGAAAGGGCAGCATCCCCTCCCTGCAGAGCCAGGAACCCCCCTAGAGGACAGCAGGTTCCTCTGCTTGCTGGTGTGTCCATCCGCCCCCAGCAGAAGCTCACTGAAGCTGTTATGACTGCCTCCTGTCATCTAGTGTTGTCTTATCTCTGTGGCACAGGCCCAGCTTAAAGCCTCCCAAAGGGGCGTGTGCCCAGGCATGCTCCAGGTGCTGGAATGGCATGGATACTGTGGATGACTACAGTATTTTTTTGTGATGATGAACTTGCTGCACTCCATCCAGCTAGTGCTGTTTGCTAGGGATCCAGGCTTACTGCCTTGCTATTTCCTACCCCTTATTGGGCCTTATAGAGGAGAAGGGAAGAGATATACTGCAGGAGGGATTCATTCCTTCTGGCTTCCAGCCCAGCATTAAGATGGCTTGTCTGCCTCACATCTATCCCTCCTCTGCAAGTGCACATGACTGCATGACTGAAAGGTGAAAGACCAATATCTTGCTCATTTTAATAGTCCCAGGAGCATCATAATGAAAATCTAGCTCTGTAGCTTTTACATGTCTGATAGCATGCAGCAAATCACACTGTCTTTAATCCTCTCCCTGGCAAAACTCCCACTGACTTCAGTAGGAGTTTTGTCTGAGCATGACCAGAGTTGGAATTTCTAGTTTTGGTCCTACATTAATTTCTCAGCAAGAAACATAAATGGACATTATAGATTTTCAGTTAAACATTAGGAAGACATAAAAGAGACATTCTCTATAATGTAGTAGTACAAATATGGGCAATTACCTTTTTGGCATTGTCTCATGGGGATAATACAGATGAATTACTTTAACCCATTCCTAACATAATTCATGTGCAGTCGTATATTATAGATGCTACCTTTCACTGACATAACTAAGTGCCACAACTAAGTGCCACAGCATCAGAAGACTGCATTTGCCAAAAACGTTGTCATCACTCTTAATAAAAAGACAGCAGTCCTAATTCCACTGTCATTCATAGGAATTTTAAATCACTGTCAGTATAATAACTTACTCCTGGTTGCTATTAAGGGGAAGAGAATAAGACTCTTGGTATTGCTGTTCCACTTTGTTCAAGGGATTTCATGCTTCATGTTTGGTTTGACTCTTTCACCCTATCTCTGAATCTGCTTTTCTTTACATTTGGTATGAACTAGCTAGCACATTATGTTGGGTTTAAAAAGAAAAAAAAATAAAAAGGAAAACCTCATCTAGCAAAGAGAAGTAAGGTGTAGAAAAATACTTGGGGGAAAATGGATTCTTTCTAAAGACTGTGAAAATTAAGACCTTGGAGTTAACTGAAATTATGGTATAAATGTGGCAATAGATGGATGGATAGATGTGGGAGTCAAGAGGTGTTTCTGGTTCAAACAGAAGGGGGAGTTGTGGGAGTCAAGAGAGGCCAGGAGGTCTTTCTTCCTCCCCCTGGGGCTGCGTTCATCCCCAGGGCACCCCGGGCTGGCCTGGATGTTGATCTGAGACCATGGGAAGGCTTGCCCTCAATCCTGGATGAGCTGAAAACACCCAAGAAGTGAGAAAAGCCTTTTGCTTTTGCATTACAGAGAATTTAGTTATAGATTTAGATTTTGTCCTATGTACTATATGGGCTCAAGATGCATGCTTTTGGGTGTCGGTTTCTTCTTCTTCTTCTTCTTCTTCTCTTTCCTCTTTCCCTTCCCTTCTTCTGTGACACCAGTTCCTGTGGTGTGGTGGTTGGTGGAAAAAAGCTGGTATTGGAAAGACATATCAATAAGATGCAGGTTCACTGGTGTGAAAAAGAAAATAAGATAAATATTGTTTCTTGAATGGTTGTTAGTTAGATATAAAAGGTAGCTGCCTTTCAGCTGCCATTGCCTTTCTGCTCTTGTGCCCTGGGAGGACGCTGTCCTCCTAGGTTCTGATAAACTATAATAAACAACTCTGATACAGCAAAGAAGATGTCTCACTTCGTTCCTTTCAACATCATGGACTGAAGGAAGAGAGTCTCAAGGCCAGATAGCAGGGCAAACCCCTGCAGGGAGCCCGGCCTCCTCAGAACCCCTGTGGGGGGCTGAGGCCCCAACAGGTAGATAGATAGATAGAGAGATAAATAGATGGATAGATAGATAGATAGATAGATAGATAGATAGATAGATAGATAGATAGATAGATAGATAGATAGATAGAAAGGTATGGTACAGATCTCTGGTGACTCCAGAGAATGAAATACCAATTATGGTCCTGCACTGAAGTCCAGTTCTTGGTTACCTAGTACTGGTGTGGTTGAATTGAGTGTGGGCATTTTTCATGTACGTGCCTGCCTTTTGCAGCTTGGTCCTTTGAGACCTATTTGCGTGTGGCCACTGCAGATGCCAATTTTTAATCTAGTCCAATGCAATAGAGGATTGTGATTGTGCATGGCTTGTGCTTTTGGGTTGGTTTTTTTCTTTTGGTCTCTAAAGGCAAGAAGATGATTTTTGCAGATCAGTTCAGAGATACATTTTTTAGGAAAGTTTATAAGGTCATCTACTTCAATTGGTGTGAATATTCTACATGTGTTCATTAGATTTCATGTGGAATTACAAAACCATTTTCTTCTGCTTTATAGTATTTGCTTTTAATGGTGGTCAGGAATAAGGCTGTGCTTTGGAAGTTCCTTTTTGAGAGTATTTGATTTTCATGCAAATCTGTTCTGATAAATCTGTTGCTAAGAAACGGCCATGACTGAATTTTTGATAAAAGAGGAAACTAGACTGGAAACAAATGAATGTCATCCTAAAATACTTGAATTTAGCAAGTACTAAAGTTGTTTAATCTTAACATAAAAATTACAACATCACAGGAGGCCATGTTTTTAGAAGAAGTGAGGATAGATGACCCAGGTAGTCAAGAAAGAATCAGTTAAGAGATAGGTGGAATTCTTTATAAAGGAAGAGGTGAGTAAATAAGCAGAGGAGACCCGTCAGAAAAATGCTAAGAGATATTGGCAAATATCCATAAGCAGTAGAAGCAGAATTAATTTATAAAAATATTATGTGCAACATCCTGGATAAAGAGAAACTCTGCTGTATTCAGAGCCCTGAAGAATAGAAGTAATGGTGCTTCCATTATTTTAGCAAAACCACATTGTTGTGTCCTGACCAGTTTCAGAATTAATGCATCCATTTTCAAATCTGCTGTAGAAAAACTGCCAGAGTTTGTTGTGTGGCCACTTTTGGGATGGCTGATCTAGCCGATATGTTGCAAATAGGTTTGAGTATGCAGCATTTTCCTGCTTCCCATAGCAGCAATTTCAAGGAAAGCTGGCGGGAGAGAGGTGACAGGAGGAATCTCCAGCAGATGAGGCATCATGTGGCAGGGAGGAGGAGGTGTCTGTAAATGGCAGTAGAGGTTTATCATACAGAGGCAAGACAGTCAATTTGTGCAGCTAATCCTATAGTTTGTGCGTGATGCTGCTGGAACAGAAATTTGACATGTTTCCTTTCTATATATGAGTGTCACTTGCTCCACTGTAGTAATTTTTAGATCTGCATTTGAGGAGGATTTTGAGTATGTAAAGCTTCACTGCCTTAAGAATTATACTTGGGGAAAGAAGGCTGCAATTCCACATCTTTGATCTGAAGATGTTTTGTCAGGGCTATTCCTCCAAACAGCCTGTTATGCTTCCTGCCATCTCCAAGGGTGAACTGCTCCTTAAACAGTGTCCAAAAGATCTAATCGAGCATAATCCAGAAATCTGTAACAACAGAAAATGATTGCTTTTCCTTATGATTTCTTAGAGGTGCACAGAACAAGGGATAGAGTGGGTCTGCTAGTAAGACTGCTCCAAATACTTCACCTGGATATCGTGAGTATTTTTCATGACACATGATGTCTGAGCACCAATAGTCTTCACAGAAGGATATTCTTGCCAGTTTCTTTGTGGCCAGCTAGGTTTTCTCAGCAGAGCCTGTGATCTGTTTAAAGGCCTGGAATATGTATAGAATGCTTTGGGGACAGGTCATGTAGAGAAAACCACTGAAATGGCTGCTGTTGCACAGACACAAAAGGAATCAGTTTCATTGTTGCTGAGTCATCTAATATAAATTGGAATAAAACGTCAGGCATTAATATTCAGGAAGGAAAGTTAGTTCTGTCTTGCTTTGTGCTCACTGAGGGCTAGTTTTGGACAGCTTCTCTTCTGTGCCAAAGTTCTCTGCCCTGCCAGCAGCCCTCTTCCAAAGGCCAGCTACTATCTTTGCAATACATGTAGAAGTGGGTCTTGTGCGCCTAAGGTGAGAGTGTTAGTTCACCACCTTCCCATGCCCTCCTCTTCATGTGTAGGTAGGCCTTTGTATTTCATTTTTAAACCTGTTTTCCAGGATGGGGAGTATTTGGAGATGAAGAGAAGGCAGTCTATGTCAGTGCAAGTTCAAAACAGCTCTAGTTGGGTTGGAAGATCACCTCACTGAGGGCTTAGTAAACAGCAAAACCAGATTTCTGCAGATGTTGTTTTCAATTTGAGCATGATGTTTGGGTTGATTTAGTTTTGTTTCTTTGTAGATTGTCAGGTTTAAGGTTAGCTAATGCAGTTGTAAATAAAATATTATTTGGAAGCTGTTATGCTGGAGTGCTTTTTGAAAACAAAGTCAGAGGTATATTTTGCTGTAGTGTTGACTTCATAGAACCTGTGCAAATTTTGGAGGCCTATAATAATCTTGCACTGACAGAAAGTAAGAAATTACACAAGACTTTGTGTTACTATGTCATGTAATTAACACTTCCACTAATAAAACTTTTCAGAAGAATAAAGGGAAATTACCCATTGAAGTCAATTGTATGTAAAGGATTCCATTAAGCAATATGTGTATGAATAGAGTAACCCACTGTGTAGTAGAGCACTGGTGTTCTTCTTGCCAAGCGAAACGTATCTTTATTCTGCAGGCTGGAGAAGTGATCTGCTAATGCACTGAAATAGATGTATTTCATTGAGATATGATGGGCTTCCTTCAGTTCTGAATCAACACAAATCAACATTTGAAGTGTTTCCCTTAAGATCACTCAAGGTCTACCTTTTTGTCATTAGGGAAGGTTAAGGATGAAAGAACACCTTGGAGATTCTTCCCTGTCTTAAATCTGCATCAGCTGTACATCTATCTTTTCCAAGAGACATTTTTCCTCATGTGGCTTCAAGAGTGGTCTGTGAGCAATTCTAGTGCTCATAGAAGCAGGATCTATTCCAGAGTTCTGGATATTCTATTCCTGAGGATGTAATCCAAAGTTTCTACCTTAGTCTTTCTTAATGCACTTTTGTTATGGAACTTTTTGTTCCTGTTTGGAAAAGGCAGGCAGCAGAAATTGCAGCCATGCATTGGAAGGCTGTCCTTGTGTACCTCCTCAGACCTTAGTTAAGGACAAAAGGAATCTCAATCTTTCAGTTTTCCATCAGGTCTCTGAGTATTTCTAGATTTTTCCATACTGTGTTTTCATCTGATGTGCTTGAATGGAAGAGGCCTGCAGATAGTATCTCTGTGGTTCAAAGAAATAATCATTGAGGCTTAAAAAATAGTGTCATTAGTAACGCTTTTTTTCTTCCTTAAATCAAGTAAATCAGCTTTTTTCCACATAATCAAATACAAGTTTAAAATCAGGGAGCTTTTCTCCACAATCTAGCATATCTGCCTTATCATCTATCTATGTTGAACTAAATAGAATCTTGAAAATTATTCAAGTTGCCTACTCCAACTAGCTATTTTGTTCTCTCAGGTAAAGACTGACAGCCAAAGCAGCATGGGGAAAATTTTGTTGCTTCTGTACACTCTGTATTTATGTTCTAGACAACAGAGGACCTCATTCCCAGTCTTGGGAGTAGGAATGCTAACACTTAGATTATTTATGAGAAGTCTGGAAGGAAGCAGATTTTAATTAAATAGTTCTTAAATGAAATAAGAGGCAACGAGGATTTAATTTCAGGTGAATTATTTTTTTGCTTGATGCCAACAAGTACATTCCATTTGATCTTTTTTATTATTGTGGTGATTTTTCACTGTAGTATTTTTGAAGGATTGTCATTTTACCCATGTTTCCAAGATATCCAAACCTGCAGGTGACTATAATGAAAAGTGCTGATGATCTGTATTAAACGAAGATAAATAATTTTTTCTTATATTCCGTAACATTTTCTGCTGTACTGTTTCTTTAATTCTCTGTTTCATGTATTCATATTGATTAATATGTCACATCCCAGCTAGATTTTTTTCTTAGGTCTGTATTTCATTTGACTACCAATAATGAGAGGCCATAAATTCTTCATACTTCATATCAGGGCACATCAGCTGAGCTGCAGATACTGCAAATGTGTCCACAAAGCAGTGGACAGCTGTGTAGCCACCATTCATCCTGTATCTGAGGAGGGCTCTATGAGTCCCAAAGGGCTCTGTGGTTCAACAGTTAGGGCTGCCAGTTCCTCCCAAGTTCTGGTCATGACCTTGACAGAGATCCCCCCTTCAATGCTGGGTAATTCAGTGCCAAAGTGCTCTTCCTGTTGCCTCCAAATTGGAAATAATGGTAGCACATACCTCATCATGCATGATCTGTGCAGATTTATTGGTTATGGTACATAAGAATGTGACAATGCATGCCAGATTGCAGTTGTTAGATCTGTTACACAAATGCCTTCCATTCTGGCTGAAAGGGAAAAAGGAAATCGGCAACCTTTGTGATGCAGGCTGAGGTTTTGCTGATAGCATTCCTGGGGAGAGCTGGCACTGGAGTGAAGCCAGGGGAGAGGGGTTCAGCACCTTTCCTGTCCGGAAATACTAGCAAATTCAGTATGTATTTGAGACGCCTTTTTCCTACAGGGCTTTGCAGTGCTGCAGAGGAGGTGTCTTGGGTGAGCTGTCTTGCCAGTCTGCCTCAGACCACAACAGCAGTGCCTTTATCCCTGTGGTCTGTAGGCTGCATGACCTTCAGGAGT
>VZTN01028410.1:0-23108 GCA_013400515.1 Erpornis zantholeuca
TAGAAATAGAAATAGAAATAGGCTACCCTTACAAAGAGTAGAAAACTCCTTGTTAGACTTTGTACTGGTTCTCTTCTTGGCCTTTTATGGAAGGAAAGCAATAGCATAATGTAGAAATTTTAAAGGTCTCTACAGATCCTTTTGCACATTGTTTTTTAGAAAATTTAAAGTCTACATAGTACTGTAACAAGTTTATGTCTTCCTGTCATCTAGCAGAAGAAATCATTATAAAATCCCATTCTTTTTTCCAATCAGAATAGGAAATCTAATTAAGAATTCCAGGGAAAATTCCCTTTATACTGGCTACCACAGTGTAGCACTTATTTCCTGGACAGCTGTTATTGTTTTCTCTGTGCTATTACAATACTTCTGTTTATCCACCTAGGAGAGCACAAATGCATTCATATATAAAAAAACTACATATTTTTTAAAAATACAACATTTCTGAAGATAAATATTTGGCAACAAATGACCAATTAGGTCTCAGCATGAACACTGAGTATGATACAATGTTTTCAGACACGTCTTATTGGTAAATTAAATTAAGATTTAATACTTTTGAGATTTTTCTTTATTGAAGGTGGTGGAGAGCTGAAGTTAGGACATTTCATCACTCTGTTGATCTCTGACCCAATAATCTAGCCAGGTGAACACTTGCATAACATGGCTGCAGAGTTACCTAGCTATCCTTGCATCAATCTCAGCTAATACTTTTAGACAAGTTCAGTCCAGAAGCTTTTCCTTGATATGAGTCTTTGGTTCTGGGTTTAGTCCTCTTGTGTAAAATAAGCTCATTGATATTATCTTGGCTTTTAGTGGGCACTTAACAGCACTGCAAAACTTTGCTTTGTAGCATAGACTGGCAGTCTGATGAAGAGAAGCCCAAAGCAAGAACAGCAGGAGTGTTGGAAGGTCAGGATTTGTCCTGGCTAGCTGTGCTGGAGAGCTTGTGCAGCACACTTGCATAATTTGCTGTGGAAATTACTCCGTTCTCCCAAATATTTTGAAAAGAAAGAGGATGTCTGGATATTAGCGGATTTACAAGAAATATTCACTAATCTCACGCTTTGAGATTTAGGTTTGCAGAATACTGGTTGAATAAAGGGATTTTACTCATTAAAGCCAGGAAACAGACTTTGAATAGTAATGCAAGAGCTTTTTGTTCTGGCTGTGTAAAATCAGGGTGAATGGGACATGTTTCCAACTTGATGTTGCGTGTAGTAATAACAATACAACAATAAAAAATAATAATGTAATAATGAAATCACAACTTCTGTTCAATAATTTTGTTAAAATATCAATACCAAGGAGAATTTAGAAGGAATGAAAAGAGAGAGTGAAAAAGTTAGCTTATAGCTTTTTGCTTATACAGACACTGCTTCTGGAAACTAAGGTAGACTTTACTCTCTTCAGGATCTCACCTAGGCAAAAATGAAACAGAGTATTGAGAACAACTGGGAAGGAATTGAATGAAATTGAGGAATGTGTTGCTATGAGATGCTGTGAAGGGCAAAATATGAATTAACTCATAAAAGTGACAGGGAAAACAGTAATCAATTTTCAATTCTGTGGTCTGGATAAAACTCCAGATCTTAACTGAGTGATTACCTGAAGATCTAGCATCAGTCATGGGGAATGTTTTTATTTCCCATTCTATATAAATTTTCCCTATTCATTTGTGAAAGGATACTAGGCAATATGGATTTTTGATGTGACTGAATATGAGAGTTCTTGTGTTTTCTGTTACTCTTTGCCTTCCTATCAGGGAGCTTCCTAGTTAAGCTAGTTATGATTTCTGGATTGTTTGTGACTGTCTGCAGATATCTTTCAAATCACAATGTATTCATATATTCAAGGCAATTTATTCTGCTTATTTTGGGGTGGTGGGGCAATCATATTTCCCCCAATTAGCTGATGAATAGCAGAGTAGTAACTCAAGGATTTGCAAATTATTTTGATATATTTTTGCTGTTATGTATCACCAGCTACAGATAACCTAAAACAAGAAAAGAATCTAAATGTTTCTAAGCATCAAAATTATACCATCAAGTAAGCCCTAATAGGGTTCCTTGGTCATTAATTAACCTGCCCAGGTCTTTGCCAAATGAAGCATGATCCCAGTTTTTTAGCAGCAGAGCTTGGAAAGGAAGGCATAGTCATTATATTGTTAGTGTGATAGAAGATGAAATATGGTGAAGATCATGGGCATTGTTTCAATCTTTATGACAATTTGTAATTTAAAATTTCCTCTATAATTACATAATCTCTCCTGTGTACTGCAGCAGGCTCAGCCTTTCTGTTCTTTCTCCTTGTTTACAGTTTATCCACATATATTTAGAAATGAAATTTGGAATTTCAATCCTCTGTTTAGAAGAAAAAATGAACTGTTATTCTAACTAGTTCCTGTACAGGTATTTGCTCTGAAAAATTTTTAGATCATTTACTTTTCAAATCTAGTTTTCATTTATCACAGAGCAATCACAGAAAGCATTAATTATGAGGTATTAAAAAAATACCATGTAGGACAACACAAAAAAGAGAAGTTGGAGCCACACCACAAACACTGTGTGAGAAACACTTCCCTAAGGGCAGACCTTTCCTCAGACTCAGCAGCAGTGAGCATTTCACATTTGCCCATTTATGGAGGATTATGAGATTGTTTCTGTGCAGCTGACTTTCACAAAAAGTTTTCTCCGAGGCTGGAATTTTTTACCTTCTTCTACACCTCTGAAAGTAGCTTGCCCAGGTGATCCTAGCAGTCATATCTCACCTAATCAATCTCCTAGCACTAGAGCAGCCATGGCAATTAATGGCATTTTGGTCTACCCTGGTTTTGCCTGAGAAATAGAGTTCTCTAATTCTCTAAGGACTGAAAATAGTTTTTTTCTACCCAAAATCTGACTTTGAATAGAGGTAATTAAGGGAAATGTAACACTGTGAAATATAAGAAGTAAACTTTCTGGCCCTCAACTCTTTTGCTCAATGTTTTGGGGAAAGCACCAAGCAGAGCAAAGTTTTTGTTTGTTTATTCTCAGGTACTGATACTTTACACAAGAAAAAGCAAAAGTTGTTATTTTTGGATAGGTAAAATGAAATAGAGCTATGGGGCACGTGAAGTGTCAGAATACTAAATCCTTCTGTTTATTGTGCAGATGGAGGAGAATACTTTTCACTACTTGACCTTTTGGATTCCTAATTTAAGAGTTTGTTAAACAGTCATCATAAGCAGAAAGTGCCTCTGAGAGCACATGGTGAAAACCACTGGTGAGACACAATATATTTATTTAATCATCATAACTTATATTGGATAGCAGGGCTGGAAACCATAGCTTGAAGAAATGCCAAAAAGAGAGAAGTATATTTATTTTAAATATTTATATATGCCAGGGGTTCACTGCAGGCATGATATTCTTCTGTGGGAGTGGAAAGGAAAATTGTACATTATGTATTCCAGCCTTGTCACTCTGAGAAATTGTAACCTCCTGTTAGATCTCTGGCTTTAGAATATGGAAACAATACAGACAAGGCCTTGTTGGAAGACAACTGTGTGTCACATTATGTAATGCCAGAGGAAGATTGCCTATTAGACACTCTTGTATAAGTTCTGACTACTAGGCATATACAAAATATGGCAATAAAATACAAACTTGTTTAATCTGAGGAATTTTTGTCCTTCTGTGTGATTTGAAATTGAACATATTTTCTTATGCTGATGGTTTCTTTAGGTGTTGTTACAATTTGAAGCAAAAACAAACCCTTATTTTTCTGAGAATACATACTAATTTTCAAATAAAAATGCATCTAATGTTAAGAAAAAAAATAACTCTTTTGGGGGGAAGCATTACTGAAAATTTTTCAATTTTTCTAATTCTGTAGTAATAACACTGTAATAAAACTCAGCAAATTTGCGAATGGTAGAACACCACATAGTCCACTTTGCAGGACAGGCTTCATAAGGAAAATACTGTACAGTTTTATTCATAACATTAGATAAAAGAGATATGAAAACAGGCCTGAGGTAGGCCATGTCTTGCACACTCTACAAGAAGTAAACTATGCCTGGTGGTTCGTTTAATACAGTCGAAAATCCAGAAAGGTCAGTGATTACCCATTGATTCTTTAGAAAGGCCCTCATTCTAAATGCTGGATGTCTGAGGATTGTGTGCACATTTATGATCAGAATGGGACCTATACATGCAACTGCTATTATTCCATCCCCAGTTGTCTGAAAATCATTCTTTTCCACTAAAATGTGTATTTCCTTTCTGATGTCAGTACAAGGTTTTGTCTCACTGATTTATTCTTCAGTGGTTTTTCTGTATGTTCCCCATAAAGGACCATAGGTCTGACATGGTACAGTTAACATTTTTAAATGCTGTATCTGAGTACTCATGTTTGGTTCTCATGGGTTTAATTGTATGCATGGGGAGTTTTTTACTTTCTTTGTGGAGACTGAAGAGATGAAGCAAGAGATTTTATATTACTTGTGGAATGCTTTTTGCATCTTTTAAACAATGGTGATATGCATTACGGGAAGAGTTGTCATTTCCAGTTGTAATTGATTTGCATGGCTGCCATGGTGTAACATGTAAAATCACAACAGCAGGGAAATATGGGAACAGGCAAGTCACTACTGTGCTTAATCTGGGATTGTTTTTTCATCATATTTTAAAGTTTAAGTTGCACTTGTCAGTTGGGATCATGGACTGTCTGATCCATTAACTACCCCCAAGCTTTTCACTTTCTAGAGGCTCTTGGCATTGTTGCAGTATGGTGAATTTACTGGAGGACATTCTTGCCCTTCAGGGTTATGAAGACTGCAGGAAACCCTCCCCCCTTGGTTATTCTTGTAGAGGGTTAAAGAAAGAGTTTCAGTGTACTCTAAATATTTTAAAAGAGAAGTGGGTGTGGATCACTGGCAATGTTGCTGCTGCTGACATGTCAGTCACTCCACAAAGTTTCCTGCCTTGTTCCAAATGTCATCCTATTTCCCACACATTCTTAAATACACACACTGATCCTGCACTTTTCAATACTGAGTCAGACTGACATGGGTTTTCCTGAATACGCAGTTCTACTCTGTCTGACTCCCTACATTGCTACATTGAATATCATTTTGGCATGCTAGCAAGTGACAGTAGTATCAATCTACTTCATACCACTTGCTAGTTCCACTTTAGGGGATGCACAGCTAACAATGATGATGATAATAGCAAGCTGTCCATACGAGGCAGATTAAAGAAGATGTAAACTATTTATATACATCTTCTTTAGTTGTATGATTTCTTACCAGTTGTATGGAATCTTACCAGAACTCTTACTAGTTCTTCCTAGCCAGAACTCAGACACTCACTGCAATTTGGCAGAAAAATGTGGAGGAAAAGAGGAGAGATGAGTATTGCAAAACATTCATTTTCCCTGACTTTACTTAAGTATAAAAATTCTCTGAAGGAACAATAGTAGGAACAAATGAAATAGGGTGATCCAATCGATGCTGGAATGTTTATGACTTATTTATTACTTTAACTAATGTTTTAGACAGGTCCCATGTCCTCTGGCAATGGCATAATTGGAAACAACACATAGATAGCACGGTTTCAGTCAAGCACACTTTCACTGCCAGGTAGCACTGACTTTTATTCCCCTCAAAGCTCCATGTTTGCATTTGAGTTTCTGCCCCACAGCTGAAAACTGTGGGTGCACCATCATAGCTGTCTTTTTGCTGATGGTCCAGCAGGGTGAGTTTATGCCATCTTAGGATAACCTGTTGTTCCCTTCTCTGGAACCTAAACTTTAAGAGTTGTATAATACAATCCAATAACCTCAGCTTTCCCCTTGTAGGAAACACAAATTTGGTGTCCTAAAACATTGCACCAAGGTACAGAAAGAGGCAGGGCAGATGGCTGTAGCTGGAATTTTTCAGGCACTTGGAGACATCTGGTTCTTCCATTGCCAAGCTCCTCGGATCAGCCTGAGGTTTGGAACCTGATGCTCAGGTGGGAATCTGAGCACCCACCTCTGGGAGGGCCACAGGGAGGAGAGCAGGAGGCAATTAGAGTTGGCTGGGAGGTGACCATGGGAGGAGGAATTAGCACTGGATCATCCCTGATTTCCTGATATGTTATTATCCTTCCAAAACAGACAGACATTACAGACAATAGATGGAAATGGGAAGAAAACCCAGGAGCTCTGCATTACCAGCTTGCTAATTCATGCTTTGCTTTTGTCTTGCTCTCTTCTTATAAACAGAAAAACATTCAAGGCATAAACAATTTTTTTATGTAGTACTGCAACACGCCTTTTTTCATCTGAATGCTTTTAATGTAAATATGATGATCCTTACTAGAATAAAAGTAAAAATCCAGAAACACAGAGGTGACACACAAAATATCCTTCAGGAGAGGAGTCAAGGAAGGGAAGAGAAAAAAAAAAAAAATTTTGCTTACAATGAAAGGAAGAAAGAAACAAAATATTTGAGAATATAATATTTTGTTAATTTCAAATTTTTTTAAACTCAGTAATTACTTCGGATGCTTAAAAAATTAGGTACAAAATATTAAAAATAAAAGTGAATTTTAAAATTCTGTTGACTCATTAAACAAGCAGTTTTATTGTGTTCAGGACAGACATTATTGCCATGCTAAAATCCCTGCATTTTACAAACTCATCCATTGCACAAGTCCCCTCAAAAAAGTTAAAGATGAACTGTGAAGCACATTTGTCAGGTTCAGGAAATCAAAAGATGAGGACCAGAGCAAAGCTCCAGAGTTGAGGACACAAGAAGAAGTTTTCTCTTCTGACCTCTTCTAATTGAAGTGCAGAATCACATAAAAAGAAACGCAGTCACTGACATAAGCAAATATCAGTTACTGTGTCTGTGAAATTTGATACCAACACCCTAAACTGCAAATAGAAAAATTAGTGACATCCACTGCAGAGCAGGTAAATTTGTTAAATGGAAATGATGGCAAATATTTGCAAAAGTCCGTCAGCTTCCAAACGACGAGAGGCAATTTCATGTCAAGTGCACTACAACCATCTAGTTACAAGGTGGCCAAGACATTGGTACTATGCATCTCAAAGAATTGTCATGCTATCAACAAAATGAATGAGCATGTGATGAAAGATCTATGGTAGTTTTCAGGAAGAATTAGGAATTTAGGACCCCTAAAATTACCTGGGAATTGTTAGTACAAAATTATATCTGCGAAAGCCAAAAGATACTGTTAAAACTGTCGAGTTCTCTCTAACCTATCCTCCAGTGTTTGAGTTTGTATTTTTTATTTGGTTGACTTTTTTTTTTTAAATGAGATGCCAGGAGCAAAATCAGAAAAAAAACCTTCCCAAATACCTGGTAGAAATTACCTGTTTCCCTTTCCTTTCCCATCTCCTCCCTCCTCCAAATAATTGCCAATCTTTTGAACAATCTTCCCTCCTGTGTGAGCTATGCTTCTTTTTCTCTTTTCCTCATCCATATCCTCTGCTCCTTTTTACAACATGAGTTTTGATCCTACCCTCCGAAGTGGGAAGTTGCACACAGTTTCAAGGTAATTAAGAAGGATGTGGATGATCTGAGCTGGAGCAGACATGGTAACAAAATCCAGAAAAAATTTAAATAAAAGAAGTTAAATAGACCTGACAAGGAAAGGTGTTGTTAACAATAAAAAGGAGGTGGGAAAACAGGTAAAACATAAGAATTGAATAACTGCAAAAAGTTTTTTTGCTAAAATCTATAACCTTTCTGTCTAGTTTTGTATGTGAGCCAATGGGAACCTCTCTTTCTTCTCCTTCCTTCCTCATTACAATAGTCGTGAAAACAAATAACAAAGAGAGAGAGATAGATAGAAAATCCAATTTTAGGTATAATTTCCTCAATTCCTTCTGTTAGAATATATGTCTGTCTTCATGCTAGTTGGTGTCTGGGAGAAGTGGAGATTTCAATCAGGCAGAGATCAGAACAGAGTGTTTAATTAAGATTTGGCACTGTTTTCCTTTGAATTTGTCTGGAATTGGTATTTTGTAAAAGATACCTGGCTTTAAAATAAAAAAAACTTCATGAGATTAATACACATTTCTTGCTAACATGTCTGTATTTGTATAAATTCATGTTGTTATCTGAAAACTCATAATACAAAATACAGAGTGAGAGGGCAATGAGACAGTCAAATGACCTTACAAGCTTACCTTGCTTGTTCTCAATCAAATTGTTTCAGATATTAAGTTCACTTTTTTTTGTAATGATATAAAAATATCAAGAGTGATAAGAATATTTCAAGTCCTATATACTGGGATATGGATAAAGGCCTACCAAATTACAGGCTTTAAAAGGCAAGAGGTAGAAATACCACAAAACGAGTGTTGGATTGGGCTGGTAATACCTTGGTTGACACTGATCCCTTGAGTTGTTTTGAGCTGATGCTGAAATTTTCATAATGTATTCATGTGGGAGAAATTGTAACATCTTTCAAGGTCAGTGTCATTTTACAGTGTTTTACCAGAACCTGTCACCATTCTAGTAATTACTTTCATGTCCTCCTTTCCCTATGCCTCCCTAATGCTGGTGTCCCCTGGTTGCATGCCTGGGTAAAATCCTCACCCTGCATTTGCATGTGTTGTGACAGCTATAACTACCTCTCTGGTACTCACTATTCCAAAGTTATCCCTGTCATTGTAGCCTCCAAATTGTGCCACTGTAATTCATTCAATGTGGGATTACACCTGAAGGCCATTCAGAAGCTACAGCTGTGGTGCTCTGCAGAGGCCAGGTCGCTTGGTGGTGATAGCTACAGAGAGAAACTTCACTGGTTCCAGGTTTGCTTTCAAGATGCTGCTGTGGTCTATAAATAGTTTCTAGTTTTAAGCATGTAGTGTCTGAGAGCCTCCACTCTCCCTGTGCACTGCTGCCACAATTAGGGACAGCTGCCCATCAGGACATAGTTTCATGCAGCTCTCCTTTATCGGTGACCACACATAACTTTGAACACCATCATTTTACACAGGTACAACCATATATGTGCCCTAAAAGCTAATTACAAATTATATTAATGTGAGTTGTATTTATTGTGCTCATAGGAATAAATTAAAGGCATTGTTGATATTGGTTTTCTTTTCTAAGATACTTGTGTTTGTTAAACTCCGCCCTAATGGTGTTTGTGTTCTGGTGCTATGAAGTACGAGCTGGTCAGTGCTTATAAACAGGAAAGCCCATGTTAGTACTGTTAATCTTCATGAATTTTGTTGTTATCTTAAACATGGTGTTCTTAGACTTACGAACAAGACTGAAAGGAAGCAGCAGTTAGTGATGCAGACAGATTGCTTTATGGATAGTAGATTTGGTAATATATTTTTGCATTTTTGGATTATACTGATAATTAAAAAAAAGTCCTCAGAACCTTAATATGGTCAGGCAAGCCTTCAAATTTCAAATCACAGGTGGGTATTGATTTCAAGTTTCAAACTAATCCATGTTTTGATACTAATTTAGAAACTATTACACTTGAAAAACAACAAATTGGGTAGAAGTACCCCCAGAGTCCTAGTCTGCTTATTTAACTAGGCACTCAAGCATTCCTGCCAAATCTGGTTTTCATGAAAGTCAATTTATTTGTTCGTTATGTGATATTTGAAACCATTCAAGCAATTGCAAGATGGTATTAAAGTCTCTGCTGAAATGTTTCACTGATTGGAATATTTTGGCCATTTTTGAAGGCAATGTGGGATCTGGTGATAGGGTGTGAAAATGTACTGGAATATTAAAGCCACATTATTGATAAGTTCAAAATTTACTTGTGTTGGCACATTATAGGGATATTTTTTTAGCAGGAATGTCCCTGACTTATTTAGAACCTGTGGATCTGGAAGACTGAAATTTAAGCCATTTTCAAAAGAAAATTATCTGATAACATTAGCTCTGTTCCCTTGCTGAACAACATTCCATTAACCAGCTGAAATGGGACTTATTAACAATCACGTAAACCAATTAGTCTCAATTTATAACTCTATTAGGGGTGTTATTCATCACCACGTGGCTTTATGGAACTGTGGTTCCTTCTGACATTAGGCAGATTAAATAACAAATATGGCCTGGGGTGCTAAACAAAAACGTGAATGCAGATTGCCTAAGAAAGATTTATGCTTCTGAAAACAGTTAATTTTGAAATCTCATACTTCTTACACATTCAAGAGATATTCTAGACTCGAAAACCAAAATATATCTGAGTCTAAAAGTATAGACAACAGCTAGATTAATAGTTTCATAATGTTTAACATCAGAGGGTTAACCAGATCATCTGAATGTTACCTAAATCACAGGTCATTCACTCGACTACCAATATACTGATCCTAACAGTAGTAAGAAGAAAACTCGCATCTTCAGTAGAATAACTTTTGGTGTGTTTGTGGAGACTGTTGCTACCATCAGCCCTGGCAATCAACTAATCTAATTCTGGGATGTTTCTACTTAGTGAACCATGGACAGGAACATGAACAGGACTGACTGTAAACTCTTTGTTCTGTGGGAGATGCCATCAACTTGAACTGGTTTTGGTAGTGTTTATACAGGTTTCCCTCTTTCTAGTGTCTGGCCATAATTCATCAATCTCTTAGATGAACTGAGATGGAATCAGCTACTCTTCAAACGTTCTGCCATCAATGTAATGCCTATGAAGTACTTGGCTTTAACATATAGAAGTGTGGGAAACTGATAAAAAAATTGAATGAATGCATTAATAATACTTAAACTCTTTGCATGTCCTCTAATAGTTTTCTTGAAGACACCTAATGTTATTGGTACAAATCTGACTTTCCATCAGGTGTAAATGGAAAACACAATTTCACTGTCTCACTTATCAAAATGCATGAGAACTTATTTCTCTGAACAGAGTCACTGTAAAGGAGTAAAGCATAGGCTTTTAACATCTTTCAAAGTCATTATGTGTTGAGATGTGACAATGACCTCACAGCTTGACATGGTTTAGGAATGGTACTTTCCAGTTAAGTGCTCCCGCTGAGACACTTCAAACCTGTGCTGGTCTCTCACTCCCCCCTCCCCTGTGGCAGGCTGGAGAGGAAGAATTTGGGGCACAAAAAAAAAGATCATGGATTAAGATAAGTAGAATTAACTGGAAACAGAAATAAGAAAATGAACAGAAATGGCAACAATATTCATTAAAACGTGTACAAAAGATGGAGTAATTCACATGCAAAATGCTCACTGTGGAACTCACTCAGACCCAGCCCAACCACAGCCACTTTACCCCAACTGCTCCCTCCAGCTCTGAACCTGGGTCACCCAACCACTCCCTCTGGCACATTTACTCAACTGGAAGGAACCCCTTCTTCCAAAAAGACACCCCCTTTCCCCCCGCCCCTGGCAATGAGGTGAGGTTGTACAAAATCTCCAGGTACCAGCCAGGCTCCCTCCTGCCTTCTGCAAAAATTAACCAGAACCAGGACACAGCTTCATGAAAATAGCTATTTAATTCAGAACACTCTGTCATTATAGCTAATAGACAGTTGGATGTAGTAATCTAATTGCTATAAAATTAAAATATATTTAAATAAGGCAAATTTATTATTCTATTTGGGCTGGGCAAGTGTCTTAAAATTAATAGGCAAATATCAGACTCTGAAAGGATGCAAAATTAATGTATTCTCAAATTAAGGTTATACCACTTCTTAGGACATGGCTGGTTATTATCAGCTGGTTATTATCAGCTCCATCATCCTCTCTTGTGCTCCCTTGTAAACGATCAACCCTTTCCTTTCTCAGGCAAATTAGATATATTCCTCTCCATATTGCAGTGATACATTCATGAGATAATGGGACAGCTCTATGGAAACCTGTGCTAACTTCAATGCATCATCCAATCTCATTTTTAAGAACAAAGAAGTACTAATAAGACATAGTGACAGACTTTCTCAGATTTATAGTTCAACTGTGCACTTGGAGAGGAAGGATGCCTTTATCCTTAATTTATTTCTTGTCTTCTCTGGAACAAATATTCCAACCTACCTCTTCAGTTCTCTGTCAGATCATTTTCAGTTTTTATTTTAGACTATGATGTATTGATACCATAATTTCAGTTCTGTGTAAACATCTTCCCTCTGAATGTAGCAATAAGGAATAAGCAAGGAATATTATTCATATTATAACTCAAATCTGAAGTATTCACTTTATTTTTGACTACTTTATGCAATTTTAATTTTAAGGGATAATTAATACTATTTTGAAGTAACATAGGCTGGCTACTTTAATATATTTCCTGGACTGTGTCAAGAAAAGCTTGATAGTTCTGGTAAATCACCAGTTATTGAAATCAATACTAGCTCGAGCTGAATATACTGCAATCATAATATTTTTTTCTGATGTTATTTAAGCTATAGATATGAATAATGATATGCTTGAGATGAAAACTGTAGTTTGCTCTTTGGATTTGATCCCAAGGTGAATTACATCAATTAAAAGCCTCTTTTCCCTTATGCTATGCTTCTGAGCAAGCTTAATGACATCAATTGGGATACTCATTTCCTTTCTATTATGCTTTGGGGCAAGTCTTAAATTATGAAAATGTACCTACTCCAGTTTGATTTGACAATATTGAGATAAAAATTAGACCTAGCATATCAGCAGGCACTCCTCAGTTCTGGGTTGTAGGAACAGGTGGGCACAATTCAGCCTTTCATTATCACTGCCCAAAAGGTAAGTACTCTATTCATTTTTTTTTCCCAGGATGAGGAAACAAAATAAAAAAACTTTACTATGGTGAGAAATATTAATTTTATCATTTATTACAGATGAATAAGAGAAGGTCAAGTGAAACAATGGATTTCAACTTGGTTGGATAGTTAACACTGGATCATGAAGATGAACTGCATAGTTTGTTGTAAATGGACTTGTCACTCACTTTTAATTGCTTAGTGTCTATGAATGGTCTGAAATTTACATGTATTATAATTTAATTTCATGTGATAGTGAAACAGTGTTTCCATGTCTTATTATGGGATAGAGCATGGCAACATTTTTCTGCATTATACAATTATAATTCCTACCTTGGACGCCTTGATGGTGGGATGCCTCATTTCCTGCATGAAAGTGAGTGTATAAGCTGCCTCCTCCCAGCTTCATGCATTTTTATACTCTCTGTCCTGCCACGACATAGGGTCTTTGGATCTCTTCTGGACTTCACTAATTGCTTCTCCCGACAGAAGGAAGGACCTGATTTCACACACCAGTGGACAGCCTTCTTTGCAGCTGCCTGAACCCAAAGTTCCAGTCAGGAGATACAGCTTTAAAAGTTGCCACTTTACAAGTAGCATGTGTGCAATTTGCACTTGTTCCATGTCTTTTTACCTGACAATGTGAAATTGCAAGAACAGGCTCAAGTGGAAACAGGCCCTAAAGGAAAGAGAGGATGTGATTGTGGCTCCTGATATGTAGAATGACAAGAAAAACACTTTTTCCTCTCTCCTCTGCCCATATCAAAATGCTGAGGAAGAAATGGACAAGGAAGAAACAGGTCTGGGATTCAACTATGGGCTGACAGGGTTTTATGTAAGTCCAGAAGGTTTTGGAAATATTTATAGAATAATTCATTACATTTACTGTACAGACTATTGCTGCTTGTTTGCATAGGTGTTAAATTAGCAAAGTTATGTCCTAAACTCGTGCTTTGAACCTTAGTTTTCTTCCTGTGCATCTAGGACAGTGAGGCATCTTATGAAGCAATAAATTGGTGTTTGGCTCTAGCCATGGGATGAAATATAAATTTGGAAGGGCTACTTGTCAAAAATAGCTCGTCTGCAAAACATGTGTTTGCTTTTGCACTTAGTTATCTTCAGACAATGAAGCAAGGGCAGAATAGCAAACACAGGAATGTTTCCTTATTCTTGCAGTGGGTATTCTCTGCTTCATTTAAGCCAGCCTTTGCTCAGACCTGCCAGAGACAGCAGGAACTGCAGTGCATGGACTGCCTTCCCTAGAAGATATTTTTCTGTGCTCTTGGAATGTTGCCACCTAAATCCTGTGGGTCTAAATGTAAATTAAGTGGTCACCAACTCTGAGAAATTGAGTCAAGGCTGAATACCATCTAAAGGTGACAGAAATAAAGACAATTCTTTCTTATGTAGTTTATTCTGTGAAAGTAGTAGTAAAATTCTGTGAAAGAATTAGTAGGCACTTTTATAGGCACTAGTTGGAGGCAGTGCCATTTCTTGGCACTAATACTGCTAGAAGTAGAAAGGGATTGTTTAATCCTAGGATTGACAACTTGTTTGTGGTGAGATTGAATTTTTAGCAACAAATTTAAAAAACCCTCCCATTTCCCATGCTAGCCACAAAGTGTGTGAATCTGCTGAATATCCTTTTTGCTAAATTTAACTCACACACCTAAACAAGACAATATCTAGCTACAGTGTTTTATGTAGTCTGCTCAAACTGTTGGGTTATTCTGACTTACTATGTCTAGATTCTGTTGGTGGGAAAAAAAAATCCCAAAAGAGGGTGTTAAGGTGTGATTTAATCCTTTTTAGGTGATTTCTTTTGTACTCAGTGAATTTCTCACAGTTTTTATCCTCTAATAAGATGCTTAAAGAATTTTCCCATATATTTGACTTTATTTTGAAATGAGTGCCTTAAATCCCAGAAGACCAGATCTCATAAAAAAAATACTTACCCACTGTTGTTGGCTGTTGAATGACAAGACTGAGCATATTGTTCATAGGAGGTTGTCATACTTTGTTCTCCTTATTAGTTTCAGTTTTATCTTTTTAATTTCCTGTATGTGCAACAAAAGTCAGAAGATTTGGTGAACACTGATAAAAAGGATTAAATCCTCAGTGGCTGTTGGAGATCCTGCAGTTAGGAAAACTGCAGAGCTGACACTCATTCTCACTGACAGCACTAATATTTGGTTTTCTTTCTTCGAATAAATCTGTGTGGTCTACAGAATGGGTGTTGCTGAAACTCGGGTACCAACATCTTTACGGATTTTTACCTGGTTTGATCATTAATGATGAAAGCATAATTACCAAACCCTGTATTTATCCTGCAAGGTCTTTCAGACTTAGTTCTGTTCAGCTGAGTTCTGCCATAAGTGTTACAGTCATGTTATTACTTCAAGCAAAAACTCCTAGCTCAAGAACCACGCAAGATACTATAAGGATGATTATGCTGCTCTTTTTTTGCTTTTTTTTTTGCTTTTTTTAAAGTTCAAAGTGCTACTACATTATGTCATTTGTTTACATAGCTACACCTGCCACAGTCATTCTGTAGGCATTTCATTCTTTTATGACTTGCAGTACAGAAAACAGAAATTAAAGATGATAAAACAAGCCACATCTGTTGGGACTCATTCAAAACAAATTTATTTTACAGATAGTTAATTACTGATTTCAAACAATCTTTGGTAAATCTAAATATTTCTCTTAAAAAAAAATTAGAAGATGACAAAAAAGTAAACCAGATTTTGTTGAGGAAGGTCAGCAAAGTGGTTTACCTAACTTGCAGTATGAAACAAACATGTCTATTCTTATTTGGTTGTCTACAATACATACAGTACAGTTTTATTATGACCATTCCCATGCTGTCTTTATTGAAAGTATTTGTTCTTGTAGAATAGTGTTGCAATTTTCAATCCAGTCTTTCTGGACTTGGACTCATTCATAGTGTCATATTAATGATTTTTTTATTTATAGCAATGAGTTAAAATAGAAAACAGAAAAATTGTGATGGATTATTCGAGCATAGTGATAAAATATGAATTACTGATTAAAAATACAGCAACAGAAAAAGTAAGAAAAAATAAAGCTGAAAGAAGAAAAAAGAAAAAAAAAGAAAAATAGGAAAACAAAGGAAGGGAAAAAACACAAAAAAGGGAGCAAAAAGTTTAAAAAAAAAGTTTTAACTACCAAGCAATGATCCATGTCAGATGAATTTTAAAATGATTTGCCCAATATTTGAGCTTATTTTGTTGTTTTTTTTTTTAAAGCAGTGCTTTAAATTTAATTGAAAGGTATATGCCTGTATTAATACATATTTGTTAACCAAGCACTGGATCTTGGCCTTTCTTCAGTCACTTAAGAAGAACATTAATAGATTTCCTCTGCAGTTTCCTTTGGTAGAACTAACCACCCTATCCCCTCCACAGGACCATGGGTAGCAGAAGATGCCAGGCAGGCATTAGCTGTAACCGCAGCCTGGTTACTGCCCAGACACAGCAGTGCTGTGCTGCTGGGGGAACGTGGGTGCTGCCTTTTCACGTGGCTTATCAGGACCCCAAAGGAGCAAGAACAGTCAGGTCCTCCTCAGACCTGTTACTGTTGAGATGTTTCTTCATACATTAAATATACTTAGGCATTGTAAAATGCTAAACCTGAACAACGACCGTTCAAAAATAAATTCTGTGATTGGAAAACCTGAAAAGCTTTTATTTTTATTGTGCAAATGGTCTTAAATGTTTGCAATAAACCCAGATGTATTATCAACTTGACATTCAGGCTAGGACAAAACAAACACTTGTGACAGTCTGAGCAAGCCATGAAGGTATTTATCATTTTAAAATCAAAATTGCATGGTCATTTAATATTGTGTTGTTTTGACTCAAAACTAGGTGGAGCTTACTAAGTATTACTGAATTTGATAAAACCACCAAAATCAAGGACATAGTTGTATCTGAATGCTTTTGAAAATAACTAATTCCATTAATTCTGAAACTAATCCATGTTTAAAAGGATTTAGCACAGAAAGAGCTATACCTCCAATTGCCTTAAATGCAGCAAATACAAAAATCTGCCTAATTTCTTGCTTGAAGGCATACCTTTAATTCACTGTATTCTTCCATTTTTTCATTAGAGAAATATAAATACTATCCTAGTCAAATTATCATTCTGGTCTCTTATGCTCTTCCAATAGTCACACTTCACATATCACAATACAGATTTATACAGCACTTTATTTGATTGCAGTTTTTCCAGTCTAAGATAGTTATCACTCTATTTGTGACATAAACACCAGAACTAATATATTCATTTTCACTGTATATAGAAGTACTTGCAATGCCCCTCAGAAAAGGCATACTTGCAATTCTAAGCAATTTTCCTCAATAAAACACTGTTAAATCTACATTCACATATATCATGCAATAAGAAAATGCAGTTAATGTAGTCTTTTAGACCAAAATAACTACAATTTTTATTTTATTAGACATTTTCTTTCAAAGGAGCGCAAGATAGAAAGTAAAATAGAACCATATAATAAATCTTTCATCCATAGTTATTATGAAAAAATACAGGGAAGACCATGAAGCTGATGACAGGGCTGGAACACCTCTCCTGTGAAGACAAGCTGAAATTGCATTGTTCAGCCTGCAGAAGAGAAGGCTCTGGGGAGACTTTTTGCAGCCTTTCAGTTCCTAAAGGAGACCTACAAGAAAGATGGAGAGTGACTTTTTACAAGGGTGTAGTGACAGCACAAGGGAGAATGGCTTTAAACTGACAAAAAGTAGGTTTAGATCAGACACTAGGAAGAAATTCTTCACTGTGAGGGTGGTGGGGCACTGGAGCAGGTTACCCAGAGAAGCTGTGGGTGCCCCATCCCTGGAAGTATTAAAGGCCTGCTTGGATGGGGATTTGAGAAACCTGGTCTAATAAAAGGTGTCCCTGCCCTAGGTGATCTCTAAGGTCCCTTTTAAACCATAATATTCTATGGTTCTATAATTAATAACTCCATTTTTTACCCTTTATTATTCTTAATAAATAGTTCTTCACATGACATTCTTTTAACAAATCTATTATGTTTAATTACTATATTTCTTGTTCTTTCAAAGTTATCTTTTGGGGATAACTTAAGATTGATATTTTCAAAGTTCCCATTAATTTGTGGGTTTTTTTCCCTGTTTCCTTCTTCTTTCTGTTATATTATTTTCCCTGAGTCACTTTATTAATATAATATCTCACTGTGCTGTCCATAAAATAGTTTTTCTTTGCTAATTTCAAATTTAATGAAACTTAATTTAAGTTTTATTCACATCAGTGTAGCTCATTGTTTCCTTCCAATGAACATTGATGATGATAATTTAATCCTCCTTATTTACTCCAATTAGATTATCAAAATTCTCTGAATTTTTCAGTCTTCCTTCTCCTAAATATTTGAACTCAGCTATGATTTTTGCTACCTGGTAATCTCAATTCCTGCATACACATACCTAATTGCACACAATCTTGTCCTTATTGCTGCCCAATTAGTTTCCTTATATCTTTTCACATTGATAATTGGTGGTATATTGCCTCATTCTTCACATACTTCAATGCTTTTAGTTCACAGCTACAGTTTATCTATCCTTTATGTGAAAATGAGCTAGAAAAACAACCTGTGAATGATTTTTACAAAAAGAATTTAAAGTGCCTTAACACACTATAACTAATTAGTCTAAATACCTACTGTAACTATTTCCTCAAAAGAGTTTATTGGAAAGAAACAATTTTTCTTTACAGTTTTTATACATCTCTTAGTGTTCTGCAAGATTTCTTTTAAAGAAAAAATTTTCCTCGATTATAATCTCATTATGAAGTGAAACTATTCAGTGAATGGTCTTCTCTTCTCTTCTCTTCTCTTCTCTTCTCTTCTCTTCTCTTCTCTTCTCTTCTCTTCTCTTCTCTTCTCTTCTCTTCCCTTTCAGTGGTTTGTGCAATGAAGTGGGATTCTCACCTTCCAACACAGCAGTTGATCAGAGTATTTTGAGAGCATAGCAAGACTCAGGACTTTCATATGGATATCAAGAAGTCCTGCTGACCTATTGCAATAACTCACTGCATGTTGTTTTAGCAATATCACTCGTTATACCATATTTCTGTTAATGCATCACAGCAAAATCACTCATTATTAATTTTCTGTCCTAAAGAGAGTGCACAGCATAAAAATATCCAAGAATGTAGTGAAGGAGTACCAAGAGGTGTGGGGGGTCAAGGCTTTCCATACAGTGCAGCAGGTTGCAGAATTAAATTAAGGCAACCCTTGAGTGAATGGTGCAATGTAGACATATTTAAAAAATGTACCTACATGCATCTTTGAGTTACACATTGTTGTTTATGTCTGTCTTTGCATGTTTAAATGCTTATACAGATGACTTTGCTAACACAATTATTTCTCATATTGATCCAACATGACAACCAACACCAAAAGACATTACTAGCAACTGGGAAAGAGAGTGTGTGTGTGACCTCTTGAGAATCATAACACACTACACAAAGATTATGCAAGAAGGAAAAAAAAAAAAATGCCCCCAAAATGAAAACAAGTAGTAAGGATGCTGACAGTGAAGTAGTGTCTTCAAATGGTAAGATTGAGTGTAATTTAACACCTCATAGAGGACTCAATTATGAAATCACTGAACCTCTAGGAGCCAAACTACCATGTTCATACAAATGCAAATTCTGAAAACCAAAACCCAAACTAAACCCAGTAAATCTTTGAAAAACAAAAGGCATTGAATGGAAGCAATGGGCAATTAATTTACCAGAGTACAGATATTCTCTCTTTCTATTTTTATTCCAAGAAGACAAGCGACACATCAGGAATATTTGATAGGTAGAAACCCCCAGGAATTTATATGATCAGATAAAAAAGGTGACCTGGAAACATTCTTAGTCAGAGGACATCCATATCACAGAGCAGTGATGACAATACGTGCGTGACAGCTTGGAATACACAGGCTTGTGCTGACATTCGCAGTGTAAAATACGGCAGGAAGGGTTCAGAGTCAGCCTTGTTCTCATCCTCCCTGAAGCATCAGCCTATTTAACAAAACAGTTGTACCTTTAGTGTTCCCAGAGATCTTCTCATATCTGAAAAACCCTTACTCTAAATATTTGCAAAAGACTGCTCAAGGATTCGTTAACAGCTCATCACATTTTATTGAAGGCTGACATGAAAAATAACCTTGTTGCTTAACAAGGTCCTCATGTCACTTAAGTGTGCCATCCTGCACATTACCCCATAATCTCTGAGACCTCCTATGGAACATTAAAATATTTTTAAAATATCTCTTGGTAGGGGTTTTGGTTTTTTTTCATTCATTATTCACAATCTTGTATTCTACTGGCTGTAACTTAGATTACTACTCACTTGTACCTGTATTTTTTCCCAATCTGTTCCTCACCAGTCAACCTTCTGGATTTTTTTTAATTTCTTCTTTAATATTATTTTATTATTTATTGTATTGCACTGACTTTTGGTGTAAAAGTGCATTTGAGGATTTTGAATTCTGTATTAATTGTTAGCAACATTCTCAGGAAATGAGATCTGTTTGTCATTGAGTTTTTCTTTCTACAAGGATACCAGCTAGATTACAACCAATTGCAAAATCATTCTGATGTATTAGCCTCAGGTCTCTTTTCTACATAGTTAAGTTTTTACTGTCTACTGATTTAATGAATGATGAACTTTTCAATAAGTAGATTAGCAAAACTGGTGAATAGGTAAAGGTTTTCAAGAAACCTATGTGACAAGATATTGTTCAAATAACTGATCTCGTTGGTTCTTTTCATTCCACTCACTCATTAAATGAAAAATCTGTGAACATCCTGAGGGACAAATAAACCAACAATTTCAGAAAGGCAAAAGGAGAGGAAAACTGAAAAAATTTGGTCACAGCTAAATACAAGATCCTTCTAGAGGGACAAATAACAGGTAGTTGGGATATCTTCCCAGAAAGTGGATCATGGTCTATATTTACTGCATGGGGATGGACAAACAGGACCTCACAGCCCAGTTTGACTTTCAGTGCATTCAAGCTTTAGTAATGAGAACTCAGGACCCTAATGGAAGATCAGGTTTTACTGTGTTTTCAATGAAACTCAGCTGATCCTCGATGAGGAATTGAAAATCTGTCCCCCCAAATACAAGGATTTTCATTTACACTCATCTAGCAAACTTGTTTTTTTATTGTTCGCTGACAGTGACCAGGGAATAGCAATCACATCTGGATATAATAAGAAATTACTTGAACATTTCCTCACATTCAGGATTTTTGGTTGGTTTTTGTTTCATTTTTCATGAACTACAAAATTTTGGCAGGGTCTGTGTCAGAAGTACCACAAAATACATTGGTTCCCACGGAATTGCCAGGCTCGTTTTCAAGCCAGATTGGTTTGGGTAAGGTCAAATAAGTTTTGTCTGACTATTCTAATTTGCAGATGAATATGATGGATGAAGGAGCACTGCATAAATTTATTTACCCATCCTATGTATCAGTTTCACCCATCCTATGTAGCAGTGGGTTTCCTGATAAAGTAAGCTACTAGAAAAGGTAAGAAGACAAGCAGAGCTGATGTGAGAGATGGGTATTATTTACCCATTTGGACCTGACTTTCCAAAATGATATTGAGATAAATGCCTTGGATTACACAGACCAGCAGGAATATATAGGGAGCAATAACTTTTCTATGCTGTAACTCTCTTGCAGACACATGGGAATAAATAAATTATAAGTATGATTATGTTGTGTGCACTATATGTAGGCAATTGGGAATAGTATGATAAACTACAGTCTTGGCTTTTCCATAACATGTTAGTATTACGACTCTGTGCTCAACAACAAAAGCTATATCCTTTTTCCTCCACATTCAGGTGGAATGAGGGCTTTAATCATACTGCTTTCATGAAACGTGCCTGGGTTGACAAGGTTTTTACTGCTAGGTGCAATAGATTTGCTGCCAAAGCAAATTTCAGTTTGTAGCTGCAGTGACTAGGAAGTAAACAGTGAGTCCTTGCAAGCAATTTGCATTCTCCCTACGTCAGCAGAGCAGTGCAACTGGGAGAAAAAACCTGGCTTGATACTTGCAGTCAGCTGCCATGGTAAAACCTTCCAATCCAACCAAGCAATCACTTCTCCAAGCCACACTATGAGCCAGTGTATTCGGACTTCCCAGTTACTGATTGCAAGGAAGTTTATGCAGGAAGGTGTGCAGTGGGAATATCCAAAGCGCCGTGAGAGCTACCAGGTGGGGACAAACAACAGGAGCACATGTGGAGTGCTGAATCTCAGGGAAGGAAACCTGTTCCCTACTGGATGGCTGCTGAACATCTGTTCAGACAGATGATTCATGCCCTTCAAGTGACCATTATGGAATTTTCAAATTCTAAAATTGCATCTGCACCACACTGGCCAAAATATCCCCCTTTGTCTGGGCCTTCAACCATTCTGCATGTTCACCTAATAGCAGCCTAGTTACCACTGTTTTCACCTCCAGGTCAATTTTCACCTCCAGGTTAGCCATGCTGACCATTTTACTAAATGAATTTGAAGTGTCCCAATTTCCTTCATATTTTCAGCCTGGGCCCTCTTTCTTTACTACCACTTGAGTTTCCAAATAACAGATAGGAAAGAATCACAGTGTGCATTTTTTGTATTTATAAAAATGCTCATTGTGGTTCTATTTCAGTGTGTTTACTTCAGTCATAAGAAAATTGAAAAAATGAAACAAAAATGAGCGTACAGTAAAATGATAAACCAATTTAATTTTTAACATAAAAGGAATATGCCAAAAAAGTAAGCAACCAAGTAAACAAATTAAAACTTCTTATGTGTTTCTTCTGTGGTTCAGACAGGAGATGGGGAGTTGTTCTTGGCACTGTTGTATTTTTTTCTGAGAGTTTGGTTGGGAAACTTATATCTCAGCTATGCATTTAAGTCACAGCACATTTTAGAGCATGCAGAGGCGGGTCATTTTTTCAGTTTCAATCCCTGGATTAAAGCAACCACATAAACTGGCTTTATGAGGTCAATTCCAATTTTTTCCTCATATCTCAGTGTTCCAGGAATGTCTGCAAACATCTTGTTTTTCATTTCATCAGTGAAAACATTTGGTTTTCGCTTAAAAACCAAACCATTTAATTGAGACATTTGCTGCTTTGGGTGTTTTGTTTGACCAAGATTATCCAAAACAGGCTAGTGACTTTAGGTTTTTTATAGGGTCTTTTTTTCTTCTCTTCCAAAGCACATTTAAGTCGCTCTAAAAGATCTCAACTGGGAAACCAAAGATCATTAATCAGTTTTTAAGATCTTAGCATCATTTTCACCGAGTGCAATCATCTCTGAGAAATAAATATGTAA